>JAQZBX010091282.1:0-12409 GCA_029593785.1 Cabassous unicinctus
ACTCATCCATCAATTTATTGTGGTCTGCCCTCTGCTATTTACAAGATCAACAAGAACTTCCCAGTCATCCAATCTAGTTGCCTCTTGCTAGCCTTTACTCTGGGCTTTCCTGTAGAACTTGTTGCTAGGGACAGTATCCTGTCTCTGTGCTTTCCTGGTTTTCTGCATTGCTAACTGCTTCTTATGTAGACTACTCCCCCTATCTGTGCCTTGAGGAAAGAGGCCTTACCTAGAACTCGGTCTCTTTTTCATACCCTACCTTGCCCTCTTTTAATCTCATGTAGTGGCTGCGCTGTTGCTTCCATGTGGATGATTCACAAATCCAACTCCAGTTCTCATCTCTCTCTTGAGTTTAACCCACATCTTCCCACCATCTGTTGTTCCACCATCATCTCAAACAGAGCTAGCCTGTACTCATCATCTCCCAGTGGTGATCTAGGCACCCTGGATTACTGCTGACTCCAATCATGCTCTACAGGTCCTTCTGTGCCTTTGCTCTTGGTGTGTCTCTCACTCCACCCCATCTGTCTGAAATGCAAATCTTCACACCACCTCTCCTGTCCCCCAGGTCTTGCTTCCCCTATTATTTTCACTTGTTGGAGGCTTACTCATCCTTTAAGGTCTAGCTCCTATTTGGCCCTAACTTACCTAAAGCTTCCAGTCCCTGAACAACTAGTCATTTTCTCACCCATTCTTTGTTTGGAATTCAATGATATCTGATCATGCTCAGTCTTGTATTTGAGACGCATATTATGTCTGTCATCTCTATTAAATCCTGAGCTCTAAAAGTTCTGGAACTGTGTCATATTCATCCTTGTATCCTTACAAAGTCTAGCCTATACCTGGTACCCAGTAAACTTTGGTTAATGTGAATTGTTGGAAGAAAATTGCCACAGACCTTCGTTTTTAAGAATTCATTATTTTTGAAGAGCATGGGATTTGTAATATGCAGCCTACAATTTTGGGAGAACACAGAAATTGAAAACAAATTCATAACAAAGTTGACATTTTTGTCTTTGTCCTCTTTCTGTTAGGATGGACTTTTAGGCACATTGCATAAAATTTCACTGAGGGAGGGGCTTTTTTAGAGGTGACAGAATTCTTGGAAATTAAGTTTGTCAGGGTCTGGGATATGATTTTACTCTCTGTACAAGCAAATATGCTAGCCTATTATTGTTTCTTAGATACTGGCAGAAAGCATGAGACCCCTGGATCAGAGACAAAGGACTTTATTACTCACAGCACAACAAGCAGCATGAGCATCATGTTTGCATCAGGTCCCCTATAATCTTTGAGTCCCACTGGAGTAATATTGAATGGTCCAGGTGGATAGAGTGAGTGGGTTTGTGTTACAGCCAACAAACTTTGAACTTGGGAAATCCACCGCTTTTATAGCAAGCCTGCTCTTTGTCCCAGAGGGAGACATTACCTCATCCCTCAAGGTTGCTGCAAACACAATCCTGAGAATTTGACCCAGTAAAGAGAGGTTGGGCTTGGTATTCATGACATGCCCAGCAAGTACTAGCAGAGATGCCCAGGCCTGTTTTGGTTTTCCTTTCCCCACAAAGTTCTCTGTAAAGATCTTGATTATCCTGGCACATCACAGGGGCTCAGTAAATATTTGTTGGGTCAAACTAATTAACAAGAAGAAGAGGAACCACTGAGAAACAAAAGAGAGGCAAATGGAGTGTATCCTCTGAGGGAACAGTTCCAGATTTCAGACCTTATGAGGAGGAGAAGCAGAAGGGCAATGAGAACTAAGACTTGTAGACCACCTGACTTCATATCAAAATTTCTAAACCTGTTCCCTCATGGGAAGTGATTCTGGGCCTCACTATCCAAAATAAGCGCTGCTTAAGTCCAAACAACCTAATCAATGCTCATCTCACTAAATCAGTATTACAGTACTACAGTTCTTTACCCCTGCAACCTTTTGCTACATAACAGATTTCACTGAAAGTTCTTAAAAACTTTAGACACTGTGCCTATTTAAGAACTTTTACCAGCCATGATTTTTTTTTTCTCAATATGGCAAATTGGACTACAGATCAAAGTAGGTCATGCTGATAAATTTGGTCAGAATTAAACACTTCCTTAGAAATTTATAGTTAAAGATTTCTTTGAAGGGACAGAATTAACCTGAAATATCTTGTCAGAGTATAAGAACTGAGGTATTTGAGGATATTCAAGTCGGAAGTTCAGACTCCACATGTGGGTGGAGTCCGTTTTTACATTCGTTATTATAACTCCTGTTTTGCCAGCCCTAGTAACCATAAAACTTGGGCTACAGTCACATGGAATTTCATTATTGCACATCTTAACTTTTAGCCTTCTGTATTAGTCAGCCAAATAGGTGTGATGCAAAGTACCAGAAATCTGCTGGCTTTTCTAAAGGGTATTTATTTGAGGTACAGTTACAAGGCCCTAAAGAGTCCAACTCAAGGTTACTTTCTCACCAGTCAGTTGCCATGTGTTAAAACAAGATGGTCGCTGGCGATCTGCTTCTGGTCTCTCTGGGCTTCCTATATCAGTCTCTAGAGTAGGGTTCATTTCTTTCCAGTCCTTCTCAGCTCCTCAGGTGCTCTGTTCTCTTCAGCTGCAAACTATCAGGTGAATGGCTCATCTCTCCCTGGGGCACCAGAATCAAACATGACATAGCTCTCTCCTCTTCTGTGTATCTTCTTAAGTGAGTGTCTGTTTATATCAGCCCACCAAGGGGTGGAGAACTCAATCGGAGTCATGTCCTACTAATGTGGTCAAATTAAAGCCCTAATCTTAACAGGTAATTTAGTCAAGACATGACAGCTGAATCTAATGCATTCAAAGGGTATCATACCTAGGGGAATAGATTAATTTACAAAAATAATCTCTATTTTTGGGATTCATAAATAATCTCAAACTGCCACATCTTCCTACCCCATCTTCTCATGGTGACTTCCGATCTTCACAAACGGCCATTGCAGTGTCACCGTTCTCCATCTGCTGCTCTCAAAATTGAAGGCTGAATATGAATATTCTAGCTGTCCTGATTTTGTGATAATTAGGGTAGGCTAAACATTCACTATATTAGAAACCATGCATGTGTCCCCAGACCTAGTTTTTCTCCCTAGGTCTGGTTTTCAGAATGCTGGTGATAAACTAAGCCTGATTTTCCTGTATGGGAAAAGACTGTAACTTTGGGTATCTTTGGTCAACCTTAAGAGATATAGCAGGGGGACAGATATGGCTAGGGTGGTTGGGTGTCCATCTCCCATATGGAGGGACCTGGGTTCAATCTCCAGGACCTCCTGGTAAAAATAAAAAAATCAAAAATATAGAAGGCACGTGGGCCACCATGCCCCGCGAGTGGGTGAGCCATCAAACCCTGTGCGTGGGTGCGCCACCAGGCCCCATGCATGGGTGCGCCGCCAGGTCCTGTGAGCAGGTAAGCCGCCAGGCCCGATCCACAGATGAGCCATCAGGTCCCATGCGCGGGTGTGCTGCCAGGCCCCGCGAGCCACGCAGCAAGATGATGATGTAACAAGAGAGTGACACAAGGGAGAGCCAAGACGAGACGCAACAAAAAACCAGGAACTAAGGTGGTGCAGGCGGTAGGATGCCTCTCTCCCACATAGGAGATTCCAGGGATCGAATCCCCAGTGAAGACAGGGAGAGAAGGATGAGAAGAAAGGACAGGAAATGGACTCAGAGAGTTGCCCAGCGAATGGATACAGAAACAGCAAAACCTGGGGGTGGGGGGAGGGTTAAAAATGGAAAAAAGTAAATAAATAAATAAATAAATCCTTAAAAAATGTATAGGGGAGGAAGATATGGACTATAGTTAATAGTAATACTTTGACGATGCTCTTTCATGATTTGTTAACAAATGTTTCACAACAATGCAGGATGTTTGTGTGTGTGTGAGAGGGTGATGAGTGGGAGCCCTGTATGATGTTGTGCATGTTTGTTTTGTAAGATCATGATGTTTACTGAACATTTATAGTTTATGCATGTTCATGTATGAATGATATACTTCAGCAAATTGTTTTTTTAAAAAAATTGAAGGATGATTACATCCAGAGTTCACAAAACTATCAGGCAACCTTAGATAATTTGAATTTAAGCAACTATAAGTTTTTCAGGATTTCCAAGGAAGGCCTTGTTTCTAAAATTTATAATTCCCTCACTTGTCCCTCTCCCTCCTGAGGTTCCCCTTGGAGGGTGTTTGAATAAGGAGTGCCTTACTCAGCGCCTTCCACTTAGACTAGTATTCCCAAATGGGCCGTATGTCCTGGAATCCTTTCCTACCTCAGTTTCCTACCTCCTGTCCTCAAGTTTATATAAATTTTCATCATCCCCTTTTCTCTGAAAGTCTTTGTAGTGGAGATGATCATCATTTCTTTCACCAGTCATTTCCTCCTTACCTACATCGCATTTTCACACACTTTGCTCTGTGTTCCCAGGACTGCTGAGATTGCTCCGTGCATCGCCTTTGTCGCTTTAACTGATGGGACGAGGGATGGATAGCTGATGCCGGAGGTAACAAGCCAAGTGTTTCCATAAGATTTTGTCTTTGAACTGAGGAGACTCAGACTGAGTTAGTTTCTATTGCGGACTGCAAGCAAGAGGTCATGTAAGGCCATCATAAGTGGGTGAGATAAAGAATGACTTCAGAAAAGAATAAAGCAGACTTTATGTGTTTTGTTCACCTCTGTATTCACAGAATGTAGCATGGTACCTGATACATTGTAGGCACTCCATAAATCTCTGAGGCAGAAAGCGAGAGAAAGAGAAAGTGGGGTGGGGTGGGGGAATGGGGAGATTATTTTTGCCTCCAGTGGCTTTCCATTTTCTGGCTCATGAGATCTGCCTACACTTCCTGTCCTCATGTCCATGAGATAGCCCTGTCCATCCAATAAATTCCCCTTCATGCTAAAACTAGTAGGGGTATGCTCTGTTTCTTGCGACTAAATTAAATCTAAGAATCTCTTAATCCAGGGGTCCCACTCATCAGTCCTAAAATTCTCCTTGTCTCTAGGGAGCTAGGGTCCTCACACAAACAGAAATCTTGGTGACCTGTCCAGAAATCCCTGAATTTCACAAGTGGGTATGCCTACATCTTGCCTAAGTGAACCTTACCTTTTGGGGAGAGGGAAAAGAAAAGAGTAGAAACTCAAATTTTAACTCAGAATAAGGAGTCATCTCCCATAATAAAGTTTGATGGTCCTCTGAAAAGGAACCCTCTAAAAGAAAAAAGAAATGACAGAAACTCTAACCCGAGGACACTTTTGGAGGGAGGACCTCAGCCCCTCTAGGAACATAAACCCAAGTATTGCTGATTGAACACAGGTAGGGTCGTGTATGATCAGGAAGCACTTGCTAACTTGAGCTCCAGACAAAGGAGCAGCAGTCGTAGCTTCCCCTCTGGCTTCTGGAATGCCATAGGACCAACTCTGTGGTGTGGGAGACTTCTTTGTAGTTTCTGGTTATATTCTCAGCTACTGTACAGCAGGTCCAGGAAAAGGGTCATTCTTTCCTGCTCACTAAAGGATTAAGGAGACACGCCTTGTCCAGGAGGGTACATAGAAGCCTCGTAGTGGGGGTGGGAGGAGGGATTGCTCAAAAGGACATAGATTATCATTCTAGGTTTGAAATATATATTAAAAAAAAGAAACTTACTTGGAGACAGTATGGTGGGTTGGTCAGGAGCTCGGGTTTGGAATGAGACAGATCTAGATTCCAACATCAACTCTGCAACTAACTAATTGGTCCCATATCCTTGGCCAAGTGGCTTAACCTCTTGCAGTCTCAGATTTCTCATTTGTAAAATGAGAAAAGCAATACTTCATAAATTTGCTGTAAATGAGATGTTTGTAAAATTCTTAGAGCAATGGCATCAAGCTAAGTGCTCAGTAAATGGTAGGTATATTATGTATGTCAGTATTTTTGTAATGCACCATTAATGAAAGTGTGATGTTTTTATGTTAACCAGAAAGGAGCATGAATTTTATAAAAAATATTGAGAAACATGGCACTAAAATGTATATTTAATCACTCCTCTTCACTCTTACCTTTTTAGCATAGTTCCCCAAGTGGTGGAGAAATATAAAAGATTAGTCCAGTAAATATTTAACAAGACCATAGTTATACCATAAGTAACTATTAATTGTGTCACCAATCAATAGTAAGCTGTATAAATTACCTAAATAGGAGGCCCATATGAATCCTCACATGCAATCTTCTGAAGACCTTAAAAGTAATTGGTAAACTGTATGACCTGTAGATGGCGAACTTGGATAGGGGGAATGCTGAGAGATAACTACATCTAGAATAGAGCAGTGGTTTTGTTTTGTTGAAGGGAGGACTAAGTAAAACTGATACATTAATAAAAGCTGTTCAGGACACCAGCCAAAAGAGTTCTTTGCTTTGCTCTTCTGAAGGAACTGTCACTCTGTCTGTTGAAGTGAGCCCACCCTCAGTCATGTGTGCTATTGAGGGTAGAGACTGCAGTTGCTTCTGGTAGAAATGTTTTGGCTGCTGCCCACACTGGCTGCTAGTCGCTGATACAAGAGAAAAGAGTTATGAAGCAGGAAACGTAAATAGATTTCTTGGAAATCTCTTGAGGGGTACAGAAATGTTACCCTCTCAGAATATGCATTTGTAACACAATTTAATTATCTGAACCCATTCCACAAGCCCAAAGTGTCCACATCTTTTGATCTATATAAATAATTATATGTTCCCTTGTTCGCTTGTTGCCACTGTTGAGTATTTGCTCTGTACACTCCCCAAGGCAATCCTTCAGGGGCCAATTACTGTTTTTTATTAACATCATTTCACTGGCTGGCAGAGGATTCTAAAGTGCCACGTTGGACATTCAGGGCTCCTAAGGGAGCTCTTTAGTACTTTTGTATACTCTATAAGCTGTGCTTGAGACACGTGTTTTTTATTTAAAATACTACTTTGAATTACTAATTTTTACTATTCCAGAACACAACTATATAGAAAATGTGAATTCGTGGAAAAATTAGTGTGGCTTTCCAAAACCACGTCTGCTGTGAAAGAGCCCAGCAACTCACCCAACATGATAGATTGATGACCTTTTGCTGCATTATGAAGTCGGGTCACTGTCCCCAAAGCACCACTCAGCTTCGAGGTCAGGTGAATGAACATCTTTAGGCTTCCATGGTGCTTCTGCCCTGTCATTTATCACAGGGCTGGAATTATTGTCTGCACATTTGGCTCCCCACAAATGTGCACTTCTGGAGTCCAGAAACTGTGCCATATTTATCTGTTTATCCTTAGCATTGTTTCTGGCACACATTAGGTACTTTTTAAAAGTTGAGCAAATGAAAGAATAAATATATACACTTGGGGAAAATAAGAAGGCAAGAAGGAGGAAAGATCAATTTAGGAAAAAAAAGAGGAAGAAAGTCAATAATTTTACATATGGGAAATTATAATTATATTAGACAAACATTATTCCTAAATATTAGAGTAAGAGAAAAGGCAATGCCTTAGCTTGCCTGAGCTGCTATCACAAATACCACACAATGGGTTGGCTTAAACAACAAGCATTCATTGGCTCACATTTTCAGAGGCCAGGCATCCACATCAAGCTATTGGCAAGGCTTGTTCCTGCCCAAGGACTGTAGCGTTCTGTCGCTGGCTGCTGAGGAGGATTGGGGTTTCTTGGCTTTTCCATCACATGGTGATGTCCTCTCTTTCTTCTGCTCTTCTGAGTTTTTTCTTTTTGAGCCTCCAGTACAGATTAAGAACCAACCTCATTCAGTTAGGCCATACCTTAACTGCCAGAACATCTTTTAAGAGATCCTATTTACAATGGGCTCACACCCATGGGCATGCAGATTAGGATTCAAAATGTGTCTAAATTGGGGTACGTAATTCAGTCTACCAGAGATGTGTAGATTATATCCAGCGCAATCAATTTACTTTTACTAAGCAAATTCTTAAGCTGCTGACTTAGAAGCTAAACGGCCAGTTTATTTTATAAAAGAAAAACACATATGTCCAGAGATTACAGTGTGTGTGTTCAGTTTATAGCATTACCCAAACCATGTAATTCACATGTTCATTTCAAAATGAAGAAAGTCCTTAGCTCTTTAACGTTGCTTCTGAAAGATAGGAGGTTGCAGTTAACCTAATGTATGGTAAATATAGAATTTATCAGAAAATTTGGAAATTGTAAGATGTTATCTAAGAGTAAACTTGGACTTAAAGGTACCCATGGGTGAAAAGCAGACCCTAGAGGACAGGAGTGAGGAATACAATCAGAAATAGACCAGATTTTAAAAGAAAATCTAGATAAGAAGAGAGCATTACCCCCAAGTCATTGCTCATGGGGTTGACAGTGAGACATCTGACATGAAATAATAGGGATGTCTAAGGACCTGATGACTGTGCGCATTGATGAGGAATCCTGGACTGCAGTGTCTGCACATGGTAAGCCCTCAATAAACATTGGTTGAATGAACAGGCCATTGTGTGGCAGAGCTGCAAAGGAAAGCAGTGAACTCCTTTGCTCAAGGCAGGGTTTATTTATTTACGTATGTATTTACTTAATTACATATAAAAAGGAATTGAATGACATGTACTATTAAAATGTGTACTATTAAAATGTGTATAAACCAGTGCAGGAAAACACTAATCAGAAACCATTTAGAAGAAAGAATGAAAGAAAGAAATGTCCTGGAAATCTAAGGTGAATAATGACAATTGAATCTCCAGGAAGCTCTGAGCTTCTTGACAACCAAGGCAAAGAGAAACATGCTGATTTGTACAGTTCTCATTATCCAATAAAAGGGAGTTTGTAAGTTCATCTGGAAATGCAGACTTATTCTTGGAACTTAATTCTATGACGAATTGATTCCATGGACACTTGAGAGAAAGGAGAAAGTATTAGGGAACAGTTTTGTACAAGTTAATGTACATGTTATTTATGAACTAAAGCATAAACTATCCACACACCCTATATAAAATAATAGGGAGAGAGAAAAATAGGGAGAGATGTATATATGAATATATACATCACAAAGCTAGGAGAAAATATGGATATGATAACAGCCCCTGCTTTTTACAGCTGATTATGAGGTTGGAGTTAGTATTTATAACTTCCTTATTCCACTACCCAGATCACGGTGCCTATATTTTCAGGCAGCATCTCAGCAATTCAAAGTCCTTTTCCTAGTGAGATGGTCCAAAACTACTTTCCTGGGTATCCGAGCCCTTATTAGTTCTGACATGTTGAATGTAGCAGTGTTCTTTTAACCTTTACCACCGTGCAAGATTAGAAAGAACCATAGAGGATTTCTTGGGTTGAGACATACTCTTTCCTGTTCTGTTGTATAGCAGCAATACTACTTCCCTTTTATATTCAAGCTAAATCATCCCAGGCCACACAATGTTTTGTTTATTGATCCAGTGGCATAAGGACTCCTGAATGGCAAGATTACAGTTCTAGTTCTCTCAAAACATTATGGACCCCTGCTTTAAACATTTCTCCCTTGGGTGTTAAAACTTATAAACCAGCAGAGCCCAAAGTTGAGGAGATGAGAAGCAAAAATTTTGTGTGAGGTCATGGAAGAGGGTAGTGTGAGAGATTACACTTCTGCGACTTCTTTTTGATTCTTGCACCTATGTAATGAGTGAAATAATACCATATATTTGTTATTGATTCAAAGCATATACCATTTTCTCTAGAGTAGTACCCTTACCTCTTAAGATGTTGTCCTCCAGCGAGCTCCACAACTGGGTCTTCAATAGACTGTTGCACTGTTCTATGAGGCCAGCTGCTCCTGGGTTGTACTAATACCAATGAATCCTGTAGGAAATGGCCTATAGCATCCTTGGCCAGAAGCAATATTGTGTGGAATACTGTGGCTGAACTAAGCTTTCAGTAAGTCCATGGGAGGTATTACTGATGGAAGTATAGCAGGGAAGTAAAACCTATATCCAGAATAAATATCCATTCTAGTGAAAAAAATCGCTACCAATTTCATAATGAAAGAGGTTCAATATAATCAAACAGTCAACAGGAGCTAATCCACCCCTACCCTTTGGGTTTGGAGCTCTCTGGAGGGTTCAACCTGGGTCTCTGACGCTGGGATTTTAAGCATTCAGTAATGGTGGTAACCAGATCTGCCTTGCTAAGAGGAAGTTCATGTGGTTGAGCCCATGCATAATATCCATCTCACACCATGACCATTTTGTTTCAGGAACCTTTTGAGAAACAATAGTGAAGCTGGGGGAAAAAAGCCAACTGACATTTGCAGTACTCATCTTCTTGTCCATGTTATTATTGAGGGTGTCCTCTGCAGTGGGGACCCTTTAGTAAGCAGTCATATGGGGCACAATTATCCTCAACAATAAACCTATTGTGAAGTCCATTCATGTATTCCTATCATCAACCTAAACCCCCTTGTCATCAATCCTCCCATCTTATTTCTTCCAATTTCCTCCTCATCAAACCAAACCTTTAGGCTCTGCCTATGAATCTGCCTCTGTGGGCATCTTTCCCTCTAGGCAAAATGGGCAATTGTATGTACCATTGAAGGTTCTGCTTATTAGGGAGATTTATCTTCCCACTTGTCCTTCATGGCCAATACTGAGGAGAGCTCTAATGCTGCCTTCACATTAGTACCATTGGTACCAGTATATTGTGTGTATCATCAATAAATCAGGCTTGAATCTTTTCTTCCCTGGCCATAGGGAAAGCCCCATGAAGCTACATGTGTGGGAATAGGGAGTAGTGACATTGCAGCGACCTTAGGTGTTGTGAAAATTTGAGACACTTGGAAAACTTTCTTGTGCCTTTAGGACCCGGTTGAGTCTGGTTTTGTATGTGCCCATTCAACTTGGTGATGGAGAGCTGCTGTGCACATCCAAATTTAAGGAGAGTTCAATTAAATAGCATCTAATTCATATGGGCATCTCAGGACTCATAATCAGTTAATTTCCCATGACCAGCTTTTCATTCTCTACTAGGATCAATAGCAAACCAGGAGCTATATCACAAGGAGAATAGTTTTTTGCCCAAAGAAGTACAGTTTTACTCTCAATCTTGGGGACTATAATCTGATTCTATTATTAGAGATTTCCATAGGCTCAATGAATTAGTAATCTCTGAATTTTCATGAACTTTATCTCTTTTCTTCAGTCACATAAGTGCCTAACTAAGACATTTTGGGTATTTGATATTTTCTGCTTACCAGGTCCAATGAACATGTTGTCATCAAAGAGCTAATCATGACTGATGTCCCTAACTACCAGTACTATGACATAGTACTGGTGTTGTGACATAGCCCTGAGATAAGATCACAAAGGTAAATGAACAGCCTTGCCAGGTGAAATGAAATTGCTGTAGTGGTCTCACTTTTTTTGGATAAAGAAAAATTTTTTTTTACCAGATGGATTTGTTCACTGCTGTATCCCTAGTGTGTAGAATCGTGTCTAGCATATAGTAAGTGCACAATAAATAGTTGTTGAATATATGAATGAATGAATCAATCAAAAGTCTAAGTTTTTACTTGTTCCTTTTAGATACAGCAATCCTAGCAGAAAAGCAATCAAACTGAACAACCACATACAGTGGGGATAAATAAGGAAGTATCCTAGTTAATGGAAAATAGACTCACTAACAGATTGGCAGAGTGAACTTCACATGGCTGTTTTTTAGTATTGAATCAGGGGAGGACTGGCAGGCAGAAACTGACATTGGAGGTATGAATCGTACATTTTTTCAAAAACCTTATTTAACCTTAAGCAAATTACTCAAAGTCTTTGAGTCTGATTTGCCTCTTTTGTAAACAGAGATGACCAAAAATTAATGAATGAAACTTAGCTGAATATAATTTTTAGCAACTTTATTTGGGCATATTTTACACACCATAAAGTTTACCCATTTTAAGTGTACAATAAAATCCCTTTTAGTAAATTTACTGAGTAGTGGAATTCTCATCATAATCCAGTTTTAGAACATTTTCATCATTCAAATAAGATCCCTCATACTTATTTACATTTAATCCTTATTTATCTAGCTCTCGTTTCCACCCCATTAATCTACTTTCTGTTTCTATTGATTTTGCTTCTCTTAAAATATCTTATAAATTGAGTCATACAATATGTGCCTTTTGTGTCTGGCTTTCATGTGGTACGTTTTTGAGGTTCATCTATGTTGTAGCATGCATTAGTTGTTTGTTCCTTTTTATTGGCAAATAATATTCCATTGTATGTATATACCACATTTTGTTTGTCTATTCATCACTTAATGGACATTTGGGTGGTTTCCACTTTTTGGTTATTATTAATAATGCTGCTATGAACATTAGTGGGCAAGTCTTTGTATAGACATATATTTTCATTTCTCTTGGGTAGATACCTAGAAGTGAAATTACTGAGTGGTAAATTTATG
>JAQZBX010091283.1:0-12421 GCA_029593785.1 Cabassous unicinctus
ATGGAGTTTGGCCAAGTCCTGTGGTGCCGTATGTGTTCTCAACAGCTTACGCATGTTTTTTTCTTGCTGGATTGCTTCATAGTGTGGTGCATTGTTGCCATCAGCTACACCCATGTTAATAAGGTAAAAGGAAGGTTTCCCTTTGCTTGTACAACACATTGCAAAAGGGTAAGCCCTTGAAATGTAGCAACCAATGAGGTTTAGTTGGTGAAAAGCAGGCAATCTCTAAAGCACCTTTTCTGCTGTCCTCTTCGTCAATGGTAGTGAGTGCTCCAGTCCTGATCGGGGCGATGTGCATGGGCAAGGGGCAGGCAGAGAACACTGTGGAAAGGAGGCTGGGAGGCTTCACCTGTTTGCATAGAACTGTGGAATTGGGATATGCCTGCCCTCATCAAACTTAAGTTGTGTAGCCTGTAACAGAGAAGGGAGGCCTCTTACTTGGTCCATTCATGAATGGTTGTAATACTTTGACTGGGACCAAAACACAAACTTATCACACATCTTCTGTAGCAGCAAGTTCATCTACCCTGTTTGCTGTTGTCGAGTGAGGCCCTAATATTTACTGTACTGTTCTTTTCAATTCAGTGTCATAGTACACATTTTTTGTGTACTAAAGAAAACTTCACTGTTAGAGTCCTTGAGGTAACTATTTTATTGGGAGTTACTTGTGGCCACATATGTGGCCTACAGTGGTGATCACAACCTTAATTTGGTGAACATTTATGTTCCACCAAAATGGGATAGCCAGGCAAAGCTTTCTCCCTTTGTAGAAAAGTACTTCTACAGGTTTCCACTGTAGTTAAAATATCACCTGGACGCTGATTTTGCACATGTAAGGTTACCATTTAAAGTCCTAGGGCCTCTATCCCTTTCCACAGAAAATGCCCACTTGTAGTTCCAGAATGGAAACTTGTAAGGAAGATGGGAATGAGAAATTAGGATCCTTAAATGCAAATATAATGGGAACAG
Source organism: Cabassous unicinctus (assembly GCA_029593785.1). Taxonomy (NCBI): domain Eukaryota; kingdom Metazoa; phylum Chordata; class Mammalia; order Cingulata; family Chlamyphoridae; genus Cabassous; species Cabassous unicinctus. Next base: position 970 of record JAQZBX010091283.1, read on the forward strand.
ATTTAAATCTTCTGCTCATATTCAGGTTTATGTAATAATTCTTTTCTGGTTGCCTTGATGAAATGTTGTGCATTTCACTTGGTTATTAGTCAAGGTATTCTGCTGGGAGATTCACATCCAACAAATCCAAGGTAAGGAGGACTATGTAGATAGACACACTAATTTCCCACAGAGCAAGTAGATGATACATCCTCTTATTTGGAGAGAATCTCGAGATCCAACATTTTTTTATCACCTCAATTTAATTCCAACATGTTTAGGTACAAGAAGAACATTTACTAAGGGAATATAATTGTAAGAAAATTAACTTTTATTAAGGAAATCTGATTCCTAAGCGTGAAAAATCAAAGTCTTTAAACTCCATCTAGTTAAGTTAATGGACTTTGGGATCAACAATTATGATTTTGGTAATTATAAATGTTAACAAGCAAGTTATTGAGGTACAGATTTTTATTTACCCTGTGAAATAATCGTCAATACTACTACATAACTGATTGATTCTGCATTAGAGTGATCATTCAGTTGACATGAATCTTTCTCAGAGTATATTTATACAGAACAAAAATGATTGAGCCTTTCATTGTGTTTGACTACCTCTCTTCCCCCAGCTTAGGGTTTTTATGGTATATGATAAATGAGTTGTTTACTAATTTCTTGTTGACATGAAATACAAATTTGGATTATTGGAATTTATTATTTGGGGGCATCTGGCTCATCCTTGTTTTTGTTTGTCAAACAGGAAAAGGACCAGCGCAGCCTAGACATAAACACTGCCAAGTGCATGTTGGGACTGTTATTAGGAAAAATCTGGCCCCTTTTTCCAGTTTTTCACCAATTCTTAGAGGTACCAATTGTTATTTTATGAAATGTATGTTTGCTTGCATAGAATTACCAAATATATTTTAACATTTTATAATTTTTTGTTGTACTTTTCTGCTTGTAGGAATTATGGTGACATAATTGCTGTCAGTCAGCAACTACCTGTTTTCTCCGATTGTAACTGTGTGCGTTTAATGTTGTGTTGCATCATTCCATGTTAAAAATGCATCAGAAACAGCCACAGCTGTGTCCTTTCTTGTCCTTTCTCATTCCCATTTTAAGCTTTACTTTTTTGTTTAGATTTATTGCTCTTTATAATAATATAAATAGGATCCACATTCTTTTGTGGCTTTAGATGAATATACATTTTAACTAAGCAAAGATTTTAAAAAAACAGCCATCTGCCTCTTATTGTAATTATTTTAGGGTATTACAAATTTGTAATTTACTTTTCTTTACTCTTATCTCCAAATGACTTGGAGACATTAGATTAATTTAAACAGTAGGCAAATAGACAATATATCCTTCTGCTCAAGTTTTCTTCAGATCAATATTAAAAAACAATCCAGCACTTTATCATTGTTGTTTGTTTGCTTTTTAAGCATTGATCAAAAATATTGAGCCACAGGTTATTAGCATCTGGTTTTGATGAAATGTAACACTGAAGAATCTGGAAGTATCTCAGATGTAAGTTTGATTTACTTGGGTTGTCATATATGGCATCCTCCTTGCCTTACTGTCCCAAACCCTTTTAAAAAGTGTTCTTTGCTTGCAGGGATGAGGGTTTGGGTCTTTGAGAAGATCCTGGGCCCTGCCCTAACTCTAGCTTCACTCTTAAAATAATCTTTCTTACAACTTATTTATGTAATGGTCTAGAAAAACTTCCAATTGATATGATTCTTTGAGGACTGTCATTAAAACTAGCTTTTAACATTGCCAACTGGGACTTCCAGAAAAGATATAAAAATTAGTTTTACTATAAGAAGTGTTTGTTTACATGACAGTCCATATCTACATATGATCTGTTCTAATTTCTCTGACCAACCCTGTGAGTTAGCTCTATTTGGAAAATACATAGAAGTAGGTTCTTGTTCTCAGAGAGTTTAAGAGAATTTGAGCCTGAATGTGAAGCATTCTTTAGTGGAAAGACTTTGCGTGGCTTGAGCAAATTTTATTGTACACAATTCCAGGAGCATCATCAAGTGTTTCAGTTATTGAGTTTTTGTTTTTAATTGCTTAGAAAGTTAAACTTGTAGTCTGTGCTTTATTTTCTCTCTCTCCCTTTCTCTGAGATTACTTATATTAGATTGTGATTTTGTTTTGAAAGGGTGGGTGTAGCAGTTTGGCAATATTTATGAATTCCAAAAATAGATATTGGATTTTGTTTGTAAACTGGTCTGTTCCTCTGGGCATGATTAAATTATGATTAGGGTTTTGATGGGGCCACGTCACTAGGACATTGAGTCCCCACCCCTTGGTGGGCGGGGACTCAGAGATAAAACTACATGGCAGAGCAGAGGAGTTAGTTGGAGTTTTGAGTTGGAGTTCTGATGCAGAGTTTTAATGCTAGAGCCTGTGGAAGTAAGCACACAGAGGAGCTTGGTGGTGAGGAAGGAGAGAAGGCCCCAGGAAGAGAGACAAGCCATTTGCCTGATAGTCTACAGCTGGCCTTGTGGAGAGAGGCAAAGCCTAGGGAACCTCATAGCCTACAGCTGACCTTGTGGAGGTAGCAGTGGAGCTAAGGTTGGAGACAAGGAAGCCCTGAGAAGAGAGGATCCCAGGAAGCCTAAACCCTCGCAGACATCCGCAGCCATCTTGCTGCAACATGTGGCCATAGACTTTAGTGAGGGAGGTAACTTGTGCTTTATGGCCTGGTAACTGTAAGCTTCTACCCCAAATAAATACCCTTTATAAAAACCAATTCATTTCTGGTATTTTGCATCAGCACCCCTTTAATTAAAACAGAGTTTGGTACCAGGATTGGGGTAGTGCTTTTGCAATTACCAAAATGCTGGAATGGTTTTATAAATGGGTAAGGGTTTTTTTTTGGAGGAATTGTGAGATGCTTGATAGAAAAGACCTATAGTGCTTTGAAGAGACTGTTGATAGTAATATAGACACTAAAGAGACTTTTTATGATGTCTTAGAAGTAAATGATGAAACTATTATTGGAAACTAGAGGAAAGGTGATCCGTGTTTTAAAGTTGCAGAAAACTTAGCAAGATTAACTCCTTCTGTTTTATGGAGGACAGAATTTGAAAATGGCAAGCCTGGGCATATAGCTGAAGAACTTTCCAAAGTAATCCTAGAGACTGCGGCTTGGCTTCTCCTTGCAGCTTATAGCAAAAATGCTAGATGAGAGAAATACGCTGACTACTGAACTGCTGGGCACAAAGAAAACAGAAACTGATTCCGGAAATTTCGAGCCTCTGGAAATCAAACTCCCAGATGATAGTGCCCCATTTGAGGATGTAACTAAATTTGGAACTTGTAAATCAGGATTGAAGATGCAGTTATCTCGGAAAGACTTGTGGAAAGTCTTACTATCTGATGGTTTGGACCCCTGCTTCTTGCATGCTAAACCAACAAGGTTTTTGAGAGCGCTGTATGAAAAAAACCGCTGTCAGCTTGGACTAAACGGGACATGGAAAGAAGAGATTGAAGGAGAAACAGCTTTAAGAAGAAAACCATGGAAGCTGAGATCTCGAATTAAGACATTGCCATGGGCCAAGAGAGGAGCCCCACCCATGTGTACAGAGAGAGTGAGTTGGCCCCAGCAGTTGAAGAGGGTGAATGTCCCCACCCGACGTTCGGGGAGAGTTTTGCCACCCCAGGGTACAGAGAAGGTGAAACACATTCCTCAAATATTAGGGCGGTTAAGGTCAGCACTCCATAGGTCTGAGAGGGGTGCGCCTGTCCCCCGTGGATTAGGGAAGGCCAGGTGGTCAACTCATTGCTCTGAGAGGGTTGAGCCTGTATGCCAAAGGTTAGGGAAGGCCAGGTGGTCAACTGGTTTCTCTGAAGGGTGGAGTCTGTATGCCAATGGTTAGGGGGAATGTTGTCTTCACCTCACTGTACTAGGGAGGCTAAGACTATAACCCAAAGATTGGGTAAGATGTGGCAATCACCCCAACACTCTTGGAGGGTGAGGTCCAGATCTTGGTTGACACTCAGATGCTTGATGAGGGTGGAACCAAGAAAATGGCCTTTGGGCAAGCCTGCGGAAAGGGTGGATCCCCACATGGCCCCAGAAAGGAGAAACCATCATCTTAAGAATGACTCTCAGACTTTGACATCTAATGAAGAATGCCCTGCAGGTTTACTGAATTGTAGAGGACCCATGACTCATGTTTCCCTCCCAGTTTCTCCTTAAGATAATGAAAATGTTTATCCTTTGTCTGTCCATTTGTGTATTGGAAGCAGATAAATGGTTTTGTAAGTTTCAGAAGTCTCCACTAGACAGAACTTTGCCTCAAGACAAACTGTATTTCTTTAAACTGATTGTGATATGATTCTGTATTTAGCATTGTACTGATTTAAGATTTTTTGAACATTGTAATGTATTTTTGGAATTCAGAGGGTGGAATGTATCAGTTTGGCATTATATATGAATTCCAAAAATAGATATTGGATTATGTTTGTAAACTGTTCTTCTGGGCATGATTAAATCATGATTAGGGCTTTGCCTGGGCCACGTCAGTAGGATGTTGAGTCCCCACTCCTTGGTGGGTGGGGACTCAGAGATAAAACTACATGGCAGAGCAGAGGAGTTATTTGGAGTTTTGAGTTGGAGTTCTGATGCAGAGTTTTAATGCTAGAGCCTGTGGAAGTAAGCACACAGAGGAGCTTGGTCATGAGGAAGGAGGGAAGGCCCCGGGGAAAGAGATGAGCCGTTTGCCTGATAGTCTACAGCTGGCCTTTTGGAGAGAGGCAAAGCCCTAAAGAGCCTCATAGTCTACAGCTGACCCTGTGGAGATAGCAGTGGAGCTGAGCCTGGAGACGAGGAAGCCCTTGGAAGAGAGGAACCCAGGAAGCCTAAACCCTCACAGATACCGGCAGCTGTCTTGCTCCAACACATGGCCATAGACTTTGGTGAGGGAGGTAACTTGTGTTTTATGGCCTGGTAACTGTAAGCTTCTACCCCAAATAAATACCCTTTATAAAAACCAACTCATTTCTGGTATTTTGCATCAGCACCCCTTTGGCTGACTAATTCACAAGGACATTTTATATTTAACAGCTTCTATTATCTAGAAATTTCACTTTCAGGGATATAAAATCATGTTTCTTTGATGTGCTTGCCATTTTGTTTTGAGCCCTTGTAACAGTTTTGTAGTGAAAATTGCCACCTTACATTCTGCTCTTTATTCTCCCTTACCATCCTCCTAGCTTGGTGCTTAACACACTTCAAATGGAAAGAGTTAACCTTACATGAACTTTTTAGTTGATCCATACAGCAATTTAAACCATCCCGTTTGTTAAAGTGTCAGTAATTCGTATTACTTTTCTTCCATTAGCAATCAAAATATAAAGTTATCAACAAAGACCAGTGGTGCAATGTGCTAGAGTTTAGCAGAACAATTAATCTTGACCTCAGCAACTATGATGAAGATGGAGCATGTAAGTACTAGTGCTGGGTGTTCACTTGCTCCTCTCTAGTGGTGTACATTTGCACAACTTCTCATTGTGAAAAGCCTCACAGCCTCGTTTTTTCCTTTCTCTTCAGGGCCAGTTTTGTTGGACGAGTTTGTGGAGTGGTATAAAGACAAACAGATGTCATAGGACTTTATGCATAGCAGCGAGAGAGTCACTGTTACCACAGTTATGTCAACCATTAGCCATAAATTGCTGTTTGTATCAAAGCGCATGCTGCTTTCCTTGCACTGTCTCCCTTTTGCAGGGATGTTTTGGTGTTTGCTTGAATGGGCGAGCTCTGCTTGCTGTGTAGCATTGTTCTCTTGGAAGGCTGCTTTGCAGTTTGTATTTACACTACAGATTGGTGAATTTGCCAACGTCCTCACTGTGATTATGTGTATATTGCTGTTTAAATTTTGTATATGTGTATAAAAAGAAAAAGCTTCACCTAGAGATTATTTCTGCAAAAATGTATTGTAAAAATAATTTTGTGGCATATTTCTAGTCCCTTTTTTCAAATGAACCTGTTATACTTTTATTTGGTCTCAAATGTAGCATTTCAGAAAACAAGACAAACAACTGTTACCATGAGCAAATGTTGCCAGAATTAACCTTATTGCTTGCGGGGCCAACTTTTGGGAAAAAGTGGAAATCATAATTTTTCAGAAGCATAAGTCAAATGTTATTTAGTTGACTTAATATGAGCATTTTAAAGTGATGAAACTTATTTTTACACACAGGCATGTACCATGCTACAAATCATTTCCACCATGCAAAGTAAAGGGTTTTTTTCTTTCTTTCTTTTTTTTTTTTTTTTAGTGTTAAAACTGTAGTAGTTTGGGTATAGGTACAAAGGAACAAATTAAAATTGCACCTTTTTGAAAATGAGGGTTTAAATTCTTCTGAACTTTATTTTGCAGTTTATTTTTTCACTTTTGCATTCTTCTAGCTAGCCACTGTTTGGTCTGTTGATGCTTTCCATGTCATCCTAAGTAAAATCTATTTTGCCTCCTCCATGAAAATCTAATAGTTTGCTGGTAATTCATAACTGAAGAACACTTTTAGTTGTGGCTTGAATTTTTAGTTATGCCTTCATGATGTCTAATTTTCTAGTTTTTTTGGTGGGGGGGACAAATGGTATCTTAAGAGGTTTTGATTTTTTTTTTTTTTTTTTCTTTGTTTCTTTCATGCTAGGCCTTTCCTGGCAGAATGTCCATTGCAGGCAGTGGACACAAAACCACCAGCATTGGTTAAATCTATTCCATGATAGGACCTTTCCTGGAGGGGCCACTCATCATTACCTGAGTAATTTGTACAGAAAGATTATAGCCATTATTTATGTGGATGAGGAAAGTAAAGTCAGCAGGAAGGTATTTTTAGGTTTGTATTTTATGTTTGGTTTTGTTTGCCTTACTCTTCCTTGAGAGATGTATAGTTAACATGTTTTTCCCCCAACTATCTGGTGCTATTGAATGACTACTTCAGTCCCTAAGGTTTTGTGAAAACACAAAAATCTAATGATTTAATCAAGTAAAAAGCTAATGGTGCATTTGAACAAGTGAATGCTATGTAAACAAGATTCTTGGTTGAACATGTAATAATTGGAAGAGGTTTGGATTATTTCTAAATCTGACCAAAAAGTCCTTTGGATTAAATGTGAACTTTTAAATGACATTGAATGAGTAAAGCACACAGACAATGCTACTCTTGACCACTATTTCACAGTTTCTTTGCAAACAGTGTTCAGATTTTCAGATTATTTTTTTCCTAACTGAACCACCAAAGACAGAAATTTTGTATGTATATACGGTGTGTGTGCATATACAGAATCATGGTATTGTAGAATGCAGTTACTTCCTTTCTTTACCAAATAGGAAAGTTTGGTTTGCTGTGAAATAAAGTGGAAGTTTAAAAAACTCCAGTGACTAAGCATACTTAATCATTCCTTGTTTGTAGACTCACTTCTACCTTACAAATTAATACCAGTTTACACAAATTAATATCTGAAAATAGAAATTGTTTATGGCAAGCAACAGCTATTGACACTGCTATGCTGAAAGGGATTCTTACGGATGTGTGTATATTACAGTGCTGATTGGCCATAGGCAGATTTGGATCTGTGGGGAACTTCATTCATTTTCAAAAGTATCCCATAAAGTTAACAAATCACACTTTAAAAGCAACAGTTCTTAAATTTCATCAACTGTAGTTTTGTTTAAAGCAAACATAAGTCATAGGTGAAATTATTTTAAAAATTATTGTTAGAATCTGGACACTTTTATAATATAAATACTAAAGCACAGATAATCCTAAAAAAAAAAAAAAGATTCTTGCAGGGGGAGAAATGTTACATTTCATATCATTTCATGAACATTTTCGAGATAGGGTAAGAGCCCAAGTAAAAACTATTTCATGATAAATAATATGAAAGTAAGTATTCCAAAGGGTTAATCTTGCATACTTAGGAAAACTGCTTAATAATCTTTAAACTCGTGGAAAAGAAATCTCTGCCACTGCTGGGTTGCAGAGTGTTTACCTTTAGTTTTCTTGATTTTACGTGGTTATTTTTGAGGTGAGAAAAAGGGGTGAGACAGAGGAAGATACTTTTTTTAAAAAAGACAGGATACTTTTTCCTAAAAATTTCTCTAAGTTAACACAAAACTGAGGAATATTCATTGAATGTTTATTTACTGGCTATGTTAAATAACTTAGGATGCCTTCTTTGGGTCTTTCTTTAGTACCTAAGTCTACACCCTTTTTCTCTTTTTCCATTGTGTTTTAAACTCCACATTGCAGTACTCTGTTTCTTTGTTTAATTTTTGGATTTTAGACCTTGTCAGATGTATGATTTCCAAATGTTTTCTCCCAAATACTCTGCTTTAATGGAATACAACTTTTAGTGGTGCGATAGGTCAGAAATTCCATTATTTGACTCGTTACAAACACCCACGAAAATGTAACATATACCTTTTTTGAAGCATGAACTCTGAATTAACAACAGATTTCTGTTGCCTCTCGGTCTCCATTTTAACAGTGCTTTTGAAGTTCATACAGAAAGCTTTAAAAGTTAGTTTGTGTCCTTGGTTTTAATTCTTAAAATTGCTAAAATACCCTCTGTAAGCGTTATCCTTTATCCTTTCATATGTTGTATAATACATGTATAGAATTCATTGACCAACTAAAATGTTGGGTGTCTGTAAATGAGACCAAACCATGGGTTGCTTTTGTTTCATAAAATAAATTTCTGTTGGGGGTTACTGTTAAGTGAACAGCAGCTAACCTATAACTGTGAATGCTTCATGTCGTCAGTATTTGCATTACATTCATAAAAGTGTGCAAGTCCTGTGACTCCCAGCTTAACTAAAATACTGTTTTGCCACCTGACTTGAGTACAGCAAACTGGTTTTAGGTTTTAATGGAATTGATGTAAAATGATACCCTGCAAATAAAAGGTATTTGTGTTTGGTTTCAGAACTGATTTGTGAATTCTTTCTTCTCTGGTTTTTTCTTCAAAAACCTTCTAAGATGGTCGTTATGGTATTTCGTTTTTTATTCTTTTTTGTTTTCTCAACTTTTTATATTGAAAAAAATTTCAAAGCTACAGAAAAAAAATGCAAGAATAATATAATGAACACCTATATACCTGTCACCTAGATTTTCTGGTTAACATTTGGCCACATTTCCTCTCCCATCAGGATGTGTATTTGTATACGTATACTTCTCTTAATAGTTACGCTTTTTTCTTAACCATTTGAGAGTAAATTGCAGCACCATGACACTTCAAACTTACTGTTTCAGAACAAGGACATTCTCCTGTAACCACCATCTAAAGATCACACTCAAGAAATTTAACTTTGATGCAATACTATTATCTAACATACACTAAAGATTAAAATCTTACCATTTGTACCAATAATGTCCTTGATTGCAATTTTATATTTAATCCATGGGTAAGCATTACATTTAATTGTCATGCCTCTGTAGTCTCTCTTTCCCTTTCTCTCCCTCTCTCTCTTTTAAGGTCATTCTTATTATTTTATTATTTATTTAAAAATTTTTATTTGAGAAATTATAGGGTTACAGAAAAATCATGCAGAAAATAAAGTTCCCATATACCCATGTGTCCCACCACATGCAGTTTTCCCTGTTTTTAACACTTTGCATTAGTGTGGTACTTTCGTTACAGTTGATGAAACAATATTATAATTATACTATTAACTTTAGTCCATAGTTTACATTAGAGTTCATTGTTACTATTATTTAATTATGTGGTTTTTTTTTAAAAATTTATTCTAGTAATGTATATATGACCTAAGTTTTCCCCTTTTAACCACATTCAAATATATTTCAGTGCTACTAATTATATTCACAATATTATGCTATCATCACCACCATCTAGTACCAAAACTTTTCCATCACCCCAAACAGAAACTCTACCAATTGAGTAGTAACTCCCCATTCCCTACCATACCCCGGCTTCTAGTAATCTGTAATCTAGTTTCTGACACTCTGAATTTGCTTATTCTAATTCATATCAGTGAGACCATACAATATTTGTCCTTTCATGTCTGGCTTATTTCACTCAACATGTCTTTCAAGGTTCATCAAAATTGTTGTATGAATCAGAACTTCATTCTTTTCACAGCTGAATAATATTCCATTATATGTATATAGCACATTTTAATGATCTTTTCATCTACTGATGGACACTTGGGTTGCTTTCTTCTCTTGGCAGTGTGAATAACACTGCTATGAATATTGGTGTTTAAATATCTGTCCGAGTCCCTGCAAATTACAAGCGTTATGTAATGGTATCTCAGTGTGGTTACCACTGAGAAATCTCAGTGTAATGGTATCTCAGTGTGGTTTTGATTTGCATTTCCCTAATGGCTAGTAATGTTGAACATCTTTTCATGTGCTTATTGGCCATTTGTACTTCTTTGGAGAAATGTCTTTTGGCCATTTTTTAAAAAATATACTTTTTTAACTTTTTTAAAGAAAAAGATTATATAGGGGACAGATGTGGCTCAAACGGTTGGGCGTCCGTCTCCCATATGGAGGGACCTGGGTTCGATCCCTGGGACCTCCCGGTAAAAAAAAAAAAAAAGATTACACAAAAGTTACACAAAAAATATAGGGGATTCCCATATGCCCCGCTCCCTAGCCCTCCCACATTTTCCCACATCAACAACATCCTTCATTAGTGTGGTACATTTGCCACAATTGATAACATCTTGGAGCATTGCCACTAAGCGTGGGTTATAGTTTACATTGTAGTTTACACTGTCTTCCACACATTTTTGCAAGTTATTACAAGATATGCAATGGCCTGTATCTGTCATTGCAATGTCATTCAGGATAATTCCAAGCCCTGAAAATGCCCCCAAATTACACCTATTTTTCCCTCTCCCTTCAGAACGTCCAGTGGCCACTGCCTCCACATCCATGATAAAAGTTCTTCCATTGCTAGGATCACAACTGTAAGTCTACTCTAGTCCATCGTCCATTCCCCAATCCGGAGGATTCTGGGATGGTGATACCCACTCCACATCTAATTGAGAGGGGACTTAGACCCCCTGGGGCAGATGGATGGGACTTTCTTGCTTGCACTTGAGGACTCTGTTCCTTGAGATGGTCGCTGTCAGTCATCATCTCCTTGTTAGTCTTGGGTGAGTCCAATGAACCGGAATGTGGGTGGTGTTTCAAGTCTCTTGAGATTCAGGGCCCAACTGGCACATGGACAGCCTTTAAGTCTGTTGAACATATAACTATCAGCTCTAGTACTAACTAGAGGTTCAAATAGAGGGGCAACAGAGCTATGTATAGGGAAAACACAACTGAGTCCAACTGTATCACACTGGGGAGTGTAAATTGCCAAACCCCTGAGCTGTCTCCAGAGCCCTCAGGAGCCCCACTATTTGAGGTAATGTTTACTTTGGCAGTCAATGACTTCCTGCTGAGACATGGATAAGCGTAACAAGTGAAATGACCTCCTGAC
>JAQZBX010091284.1:0-12412 GCA_029593785.1 Cabassous unicinctus
TTTTTTTTTTGCAGAAATTGTCAAGCTGATCTTAAAATTCATATGGAAACACAAGGATTCCAAAATAACCAAAAAAAATCTTGAAAATAAAATAAAAAGTTGGAAGACTCATACTTCATAATTTCAAAACTTACTATAAACCTGAAATAATTAAGATTGTGTGTACTGACATAAGGATAAACATGCAGATTAATGGAATGGAATTAAGAGTATAGATATAAACTCATACACTAATGACAAACCTATTTTTGACAAACTGATTTTTTACAAAGTTGCCAAGAAAATTGAATAGAGAAAGAATAACTTTTTGAGAAATGGTGCTGGAACAACTGGATATCCACATGCAAAAAATGAAACTGGACCCCTATTTCACACCATTTACAAACATGAGTATAAATGGATGAATACCCTAAATGTAAAAGCTAAAAATATAAAACTCTTAAAAGAAAACTTAAAGGTAAACCTTAGTGACCTTGATTAGGCAATGATTTCTCAAATATGATACCTAAAGCACAGACAACAAAAGTAAAAATTAAACAGAAAGGAAAAAACTAAAATTGGACTTTATCAAAATTAAAAACTTCTGTTCTTCAAATATTACTATCAAGAAAATTAAAATAGGTTAGACCCAAGAGAGGGGAACTCTAATCATCAGCTTGTCCCTGTCTGGATCAGCTGTTTGGGGGACTCCATAGACTAGAAGAACACCATACACCATCCAGGAAAGAACTGAAGGTAGAGACTGACAATCTGTGGTGAAGATTCATGAGTAGATCCTTCCACACTGCAGAGGGTGGTGCCCATCCCCACTGGTAAAGAAGGCTGCCTTGGGACCCACTCTCTGGTTGGAAGCAGAAGCTCCCTTTCCCAAAAGCAGGGGAGGGGAAGTGGTTGGAGACCAACTATGGTTATTGATGGGCAAATTTGTGTAGCCGGACTTTAATTCTCAACACAGCTGAAATTTAAGCCCACCATACCTCAAGAAGCCAGCAGCCTTTATTTTAGCTCCACCAGCAGCAGGAGTAAAAGCAGGTGTGATTGAAAAACACACCAGACTCCTGGGACAGAAGGGAATCAGATTCAGCATGGCCAGGTTTGATAGCTGCCAGTGACCACTACTTGGGCCCCACTGCCAACAAGGAATGGAAGTTGGGTGCAGGTTGATCACTTTCTCAGGGAAGAACTGTAGATTCACCCCACCCACCTTAAAAGACTGCGGCACTCATGGTCTCAGTGGACAAACGTGCCCGAGGAAGAAGAGTAAGTGCTAAGCAGACTCTCTTGGGCCAACTTGAGGAGATTTAACCCACCTATCCCAGGGGGTCCAGCACTGATTGTGGCAGTTGCTTACAGAACTCAGATTCCAGGAGTTGGGAAATCTGATCTGGAAAGGTTAACACCAGGGGAATGCTCCTACAAAATTAGTCCTCCAGGTAAAAGCAGCTAGAGAAAACAAAAGAAGTATTAAAAATATACAGAGCCAAATCAGAAAAACAAACAGAACAAATTAACATTCCTGGAAGAGGAACAGATGAAAGGAAGCTTGCTCCTGGGGATGGAATAAGTATATATATAGTGCAATCTCAAAAATTGTGCCATATAGTCCAAGTAGAAATCAGATGAATAAGAGCTGAAAAATATAATTTGTTAAACATGAATATTATAAAGGTTCAAAATAAGTTGAACTAAGTGTCAAAGACAAGCTTTAACAAAAAGCCAACCAATAAAAAATCCATAGGATAAAGAGAGAAACTGAGCACAGAATAAACACATAAAAAATAGATGCTGAGACCCCAGCAAAAAATTACAAGCCATACTAAGAAACAAGAAGATAAAGGCCAATCAAAGAAACAAATTAAACCTCCAGACAAAGCAGGATTTGAGACAACTAATCACAGATATCCAAACAAATCTACTTAATAAATTCAATGAGATGTCTAAAGAGATTAAGGATATTAAGACACTGGGTGAACACAAAGGAAAATTTGAAAGCTTGAAAAAAAAGGTAACAGATTTTATGGGAATGAAAGACACAATGAATGAGATTAAAAATGTGGCCTCTCTAAGTCAAAATGAGCATATAAATGCTCTACATTTCCCTGGCATGGAACATGACTTCCAGGGATGAGCCTCCCTGGCACTGAGGGATTATTACCGAGCACTGACTAGTGATGCATTTGGAAAAAGGAGGAAATAATAAATACAAATGAGTTTTTATGGATAAGAGATTTCAAAGTGAGTCAGGAAGTCATTCCAGAGGTTATACTTATGCATGGCTCAGCAGTATCTCATTGACTGCCATAGTAAATAGTGCCTCAAACAGCAGAGCTTCTGAGGGCTCTAGAGACATCTAGACACTATAGACAGGGCAGACAATCTTAGGAATTCAGAACCCTGTCAATGGGCCTTACTTTGGAATATATGCTTCCCAATATAGTAGAGTTAGACTCATTTACAATTTCCCTACAAATGACTCTTCTGTCCCTTTTATATGAACCTATAATTAGCACTATATTCATTAAATATATGTCTCAAAGACTTAAATCTTCACTCTGTTCGTATGCTGGTTGAACCTTGAATCTCAGCAAGAGTTGCAACAGCTATTCTCCAGTTCATTGGACTTATCCGGGAAAACTAACAAAAAGATGATGATGGAAAACATCCATCCCAAAAAAAAAAACAGAGAGTATCTACAACTGCAAGCAAGACAATTGCATCCACTTGCCCCATAGGATCTAAGCCCCTTCTCAATCAGAAACAGAGTGGGCATCACCATCCCCAAATCCTCAAGATTGAGGAATGCTTCAATATGTGTTCATCAATTATAACAAAAGTACCACACTAATGAAAGATGTTGTTAATGGGGGAAAGTGTAGGAGGAGAAGGAGTGGGGTATATGGGGGAATCCCTATATTTTTTATGTAACATTTATGTATTCTAAAGCTTCTTTAAAAATAAAAAAATAACTAAAAAATACAGTGGAGGCATATAACAGCAGATTTTAAATGACTGAAGTAGAATAAGTGAATTAGAAGGCAGAGAATCTGAATTTGAAAAGACAGGAGAATAGAGAGAGAAAAGAATGGGAAAAAATTGAACACAATTTCAGAGAATTGAAAGACAGTATGAAATGCAATCCAGAAGAAGAGAATAGAAAAGGGGCAGAAAGAATATTTGAGGAAATAATGCTGAAAAATTTCCAATCTTTATGAAACACATAAATATCAAGATCCAAGAAGGACAGTGCATCCAAACAGAATAAATATGAATAAACCTACTGCTAAACACATACTATTCAGAATGTCAAACTCCAGAGATAAAGAATTCTTTTTTTTAAATTTTTTAATTTTTTAAAAGATACTTAGATTACATAAATGTTGCAGAAAAAATGTAAGGATTCCCATATGCCCCACCTCCCACACCTTCCACAACCTCCCACATAAACATCCTTCATTAGTGTGGCACATTAATTGCAATTGATAAACACATCCTGGGGCTTAGCTATTAAGCATGGACCATAGTTCACATTGTAGACCACACTCTATCCCACATAGTTCTGCATGTTATGTGATGATTTAAAATGGCCTATATCTGTCATTGCAATGTCACTCAGGACAATTCCCAAGTCCTGAAAAAGCCCCCATATTACAACTGCTTTTCCCTCTCCCTGCCCCCAGAGCCTCCAGTAGTCACTGGCTCCACATCAATGTTGTAATTTCTTCCAATGCTTGAATCACAATATGTCCATAGTAGAATACTAGTAAGTCCACTCTAGTCCATAGCTCTTCCCCCAATCCTGAGGAGTCTGGGATGGTAATGTCTACTCCACCTCCAATTGGGAGGGGACTTATATTCCATAGGGAAGATGGATAAGACTATCCTTCCTGCAGCTACAGACTCTCTCCATTCCCTGGGATGGCCGTTGTCCATCATCATCTTCCTGCCAGTTGTCCTGGTGAGTCCAATGAGCTGTAGGGTAGGAGTTGCAGCTCCACCGAGGTTCTGGGCCCAACTGGCACATGGACAGCCCAAAGACTCAAGTCTCTGGATATACACCTACAAACTCCAGCATCAAGTATAGGTTTGAACAGAAGGAACAGATGAGCCATGTGCAGGGAAGACATAGTTGAGTCCAACTCTGGCACTCTCAGGAGCACAAACTCCAAAGGAGGGCCCACTGGTAAGGCACCAAACCCAGAGCTATCTTCCCTGACCATAGGACCTGGGTGTCTCCAGTTCCCTCAGGAGCCCCACTATTTGGGGTGGTATCCACTTTTGAAGTCTATGAAATCTTACTGAGATGTGCATAAGGATTACCTCTGGGATGACCTCCCGACTCACTTTGAAGTCTCTTAACCATATAAACTCATTTGTCTTTACCTTTTCCCCCTTTTATTTGAGGTCTTTTTCCAATCGCATTGCCAGTTGGCGCTTGGTAGCAATCCCTCAGTGCCAGGGAGGTTCATCCCTGGGAGTCATGCCCCATGCTGGGAGGAAGATAGCACGTTCATATGCTGAGTTTGGCTTAGAGAAAGGCCACATTTGAGCAACAAGGAGGCTCTCAGGAGGCAACCCTTAGGCACCCCATAACAATAAGCTAAGTTGCAATTTCAAGAGCAAAGACTCATAAGCCGAGGAGATAAAGAATCCTGAAAGCAGTAAGAGAAAAGCAATTCATTACATACAAGGGGCATTCAATAACACTAAATGCCAATTTCTCATCAAAAACCATAAAGGAAAGAAGACAGTAGTATGATATATTTTAGATGATGTAAGAAAAAAACTACAAGCCAAGAATTCCTACCCAGCAAAACTGTTCTTAAAAAATGAGGGTGAGTTTAAAATCTTCACAGATAAATAGAAATTGAGAGAATTTCTCACCAAAAGACTGGACTCATAAGAAATATCAAAGGAAAATACTAAATCCTAAAAGGAAAAGACAGGACTTAGAGAAGAGTGCAGAAATGAAAATTATTAGTAACAGTAACTAAAAGGGTAAAAAGAAAAACAATAGTAAGATATGACAATGGAAATCCAAAGGATAAAATAGATGAAGTAGGTAATACATTTATAGTAATAACATTGAATGTTAATGGACTGAACTGCACAATCAAAAGACACAGATTGGCAGAATGGATAAAAAATCATCCATCTATATGCTATCCACAAGAGACTCATCTTAGATGCAAGGATATAAATAAGCTGAAAGTAAAAGGTTGGAAAAAAATATTCCATACAAATAGTAAGCCCTCCCCCCTCCCAAAAAAAAGGCTAGAGTAGCTACATTAATCTAGAACAAAATAGACTTTAAATACTAAACGGTTATAAAAGATAAAGAAGGACATTATATAATAGTAAAAGGGGATATTCAACAAAAGAAATAACATAATAAACATGTACACATCTAACCAGGGTGCCCCAAAATGAATAAGGAAAGCACTGGCAAAATGAAAGGGAGAAATAGACATCTCTTCAATAATAGTTAGAATTTAATATAACACTCTCATCAATGGATAGAACATCTGGACAGAGGACCAAAAGAGAAACAGAGAGCTTGAATAATATGAAAAATGAACTAGACCTAACACACATATATAGAACATTGCAAAACAGCAGGACATACATTCTTCTCAAGTGCTCATGGATCTTCAAGATAGACCATATTTTGGGTCACAAAACAGATCTCAATAAATTTAAAAAGATTAAAATTATACAAAGCACTTTGTCTGATCATAATGGAATGAGGCTGGAAATCAATAATTGGTGGAGAAAGGGAAAATTCTCAAATACATGGAAGTTAAGCAACACACTTGTAAACAATCAGTAGGTCAAAGAAGAAATTGCAAGAGAAATCAATTAATATCTTGAGATGAATAAAATGAGAACACAGCATATCAAAATATATGGGAAGCAGTGGAAGCAGTGCTAAAAGGGAAATTTACAGCCCTCAATGCTTATATTAAAAAGGAGCTAAATTCTAACACCTAACTGCATACCTTGAGGAACTAATAAAAGAACAGCAAATTGATCACAAAACAAGCAGGAGGAAAGAAATAATAAATATTAGAGAAGAAATAAATGAAATTAAGATTAAAAAAAAATAATAGAATCAACAAAACCACAAGGTGGTTGATCAATAAAATCAACAATATCAAAAACCCTTAGCTAGACTAACAAGGGAAAAAAATGGGAAGATGTAAATAAATAAAATGAGAAATGACAGGAGTGTCATTACCACTGACCCCAGAGAAATTAAAGAGTTCATAAGAGGATACTATGAACAACAGTATGCCAACAAATTATACCATGTAGATGAAATGGACAAATTCCTAAAAACACACAAACAACCAGAACTGACCCTAGAAGAGATAGAAGACCTCACCAAACCAATTACAGGTAAAGAGATTAGTTCAGTCATCAAAAATCTCCAAAAATGAAAAGCCCAGGACCAGATGATTTTACCAGGGAATTCTACCAATAATTCAAAGATGAACCTAATACCAATCTTGCTCAAGCTCATCCAAAAAATTAAACAGGAGCTAATGCTACCAAACTAATAGAATCTAATGAATAGATGCAAGAATCCTCAATAAAATGCATGCTAATCAAATCCAAGAGCATATTAAAAGAATTGTACATCATGATCAAGTGGGTTTTATCCCAAGTATGCAAATGTGGTTCAACACAGAAAAGCAATCAATGTAATATACCACATTAATAAATTGAGGAAGAAAAATCACATCATCTCAGTTGACACAGAAAATGCATTTCACAAAATTCAGCATCCTTTCTTAATAAAAAGCACTCTGAAAGATAGTCATAGAAGGAATCTTTTCAATATTAGAAAGTAGGCATATGTGTAAAATGCACAGCTAACATTGTACACAATGGTGAAAGAATGAGAGCTTTCCTGATGAGATTGGAAATAAGACAAGCATGCCCAATGTCACCACTGTTATTCAATATTGTGCAAGAAGTACTAAGAGCAGCTAGGCAAGAAAAATAAATAAAAGGCATTGAAGTAGGAAAAGAAGAAGTAACACTTTTGCTATTCACTGATGACATGATCCTATACCTAGAAAATCCCAAAAGATCCACAGCAAAGCTACTAGAGCTGCTGGATGGGTTTGGCAGGGTAGTAGGATTCAAGAGTATTATGCAAAAAATCAGTAGCTTTTCTATACACTGCAAATGAGCAATCTGAGGAGGAAGTCAGGAAAATAATTCCATTTATAATAGTGACTAAAACAATCAATTATTTAAGAATAAGTTTAACCAAGAACATAAAGGGCTTGAGTTTAGAAAATTATAAAACTTTGCTAAAAGAAGCCAAATAAGATCTAAATAAATAGAAAATGCATTTCACAAAATTGGAATTGGATTGGAAGACTAAATATTATTGAGATGTCAATTCTACCCAAGTTGATTTCTGGACTCAATGCAGTTCCAATAAAACTTCCATCAGCCTTTTTTACAGAATTGTAAAAGCCAATTATCAAATTTATTTGGAAGGGCCCCAAAGAGCCAAAAATGTCTTTAAAAAGAAAAACAAACTTGGAGGACTCAAACTTCCTGACTATAAAGCATACTATTTTGCTAAAGTGGTAAAAACAATATGATAGACATGTTGACAAATGATAGACATGTTGAACAATGGAATTGAATTTCGAGTTCCGAAACAGACACTCATAAGCTGTCAAGCATACCCAGCCAGGCCAGAACAGTCTATTCAGCAAATGGTGCTGGTAGAACTGGGTATGTATAACCAAAGGAAGGAAAGAAGACCCCTATCTCAAACCTTATACAAATATTAACTCCATGTGGCAATTTGATATAGTTACGAATTCCAAAAATAGATACGGATTATGCTTGCAAACTGGTCTGTTCCTCTGAGCATGATTAAGTTATGGTTAGGGCTTTGATTGGGCCACATCAGTAGGAATCAGAGATAAAACTACATGGCAGAGGAGAGGAGTTGGTTGGAGTCTTGAGCTGGAGCCCGGGGAACTAAGCATATAGAGGAGCTTGGTCGTGAGGAAGGAGAGAATGTCCCGGGGAAAACAGAAGAGGCGTTCGCCTGATAGTCTACAGCTGGCCTTGTGGAGAGACCAAGCAGCTGAACCTGGAGAGAATCAAGTCCTGGGAAGAGAGAAACCCAGGAAGCCAGAACCCTCACAGAGTTTGGTGAGGGAAGTAACTTATGCTTTATGGCCTGGTAACTGTAAGCTTCTACCCCAAATAAATACCCTTGATAAAAGCCAACAGATTTCTGGTATTTTGCATCAGCACCCCTTTGGCTGACTAATACACTTCAACTGGATCAAAAACCTAAATATAAAAGCTAGGACCATAAAATCCTAGAATAAAATGTAGGGAAACATCTTTATGTCCTTGTGGTAGGTGGTGGTTTCTTAAACCTTACACCCAAACACGAGCATCAAAAGAGAAAAAAAAAAAAATAGACAAATTGGGACCTCCTCAAAATCAAACACTTTTTTGCTTCAAAAGATTTTCTCAGGAAGTCAAAGAGGCAGCCTACTCAATGGAAGAAAATATTTGGAAACCACATTTCCAAAAAGTCTTTTACTTCCATGTTATATAAAAAGATCATACATCTCGATGATAAAAAGATAAGCAACCCAATTAAAAATGGGCAAAAGACTTGAATAGATATTTTTCCAAAGAGGATATTACAAATGTCCAAAAAGCACATGAAAAAATGTTCACCATCACTAGCTTTTAGGGAAATGCAGATCAAAACCACAGTGAGATATCATTTCACATCTTATAGAATGACTGTTATTAAAATAGCAAAAAATTACAAGTGCTGGAGAGGATGTTGAGAAAGAGGAACACTCCTTCACTGTTTGTGGGAATGTAGAATGGTATAGCCTCTGTGGATAGACAGTTGTTGAATTCCTCAGGAGGCTAAATATAGAACTGCCATATGACCCAGCAATCCTGCTACTAGGAATATATTCAGAAGAACTGAAAGCAAGAGCATTTGCACACTGATGGTCATAGCAACACTTTCACAATCGCTAAAATATGGAAACAACCCAAGTGTCCATCAACTGATGAATGGTATATACATATGATGGAATTTTATTAAGCTATAAGAAGAAATGAAGTTGTGATGCATATGAATAACACAGTTAAACACTGAGGATATTATGTTGAGTGACATAAACCAGACACAAAAGGACAAATATTGTATGCATCACTAATATGAAGTAAATACAATGAGTAAACTCATAGAGTTAAAATACCAAGTATAGGTTTCTAAAAGATAGAATGAAGGTTGAGAATGTGGAACTGATGCTTAATGTATGTAGAATATTTAATAAGATTGATTGAAAAATTGTGGAAATAGAGTAGATGGTAATACATTTAGTGAGTATAACTAATATTGCTGATTTATAACTGTGATTGCAGCTGAAAAAGATAGTCTATGGATATAAATGTTAATTGAAATAAAGCTAAAGGGTAAACTAGCAGCTGTGTAACATAGTGAACTTGCCGTGGATAAGTATTGTAGTTAATAGTACAAATAAAAGAATGTCCTATTAACTAGAACAAACGTACATCATTACAAGTTGTTTGGAATATGGTGATATATGGGGAAAGTACAACATATGTAACTTATGGGCTAGAGTTAATGGTAATATTGTAATATTATTGCATCAATGGCATGAAGGTTCTATATCAATGCTAAGAGTCAACAACAGGAAGGTATAGGGGGGATATGGGATTTTTCCTTTTGGAGTGATGAAAGCATTCTAGAAATAACAGCACAACTCTGTGATGAAATTGAGAGCCACTGAGTATACACTTTGGATGGATTATATAAGCTATAGAAATGTATAACTTAGAGAACCCTGCAGTGAATGATGGACTGCAGTTAACAGTACAAATATGAGAATATTCTCTCATAAACTATAACAAAAATACAATACTAATACATGTGTTAATAGTAGGGTGGTTTATGGAAAAAATACACCAAACATAAGCTATAGACTATAGGTAGCAGTAATATTTTTTAATTTTTTACTCTTTAAATAAGCTTTAGATTACATAAATATTGCACAAAAAATATAGGGGATTCCTATATGGCTCACCCCCACCCCCTCTTACACTTTCCATATTAAGAACATCTTTCATTAGTGTGGTACATTTGTTACAATTGATGAACACATATTAAAGCATTGCTACTAACTGTGGATTATAGTTTACATTATAGTTTACACTCTGCCCAGCACAGTTTTATATGTTATGACAAAATGTATAATGACCTGTATCCATCATTGCAATGTCATGCAGGACAATTCCAATGTCTCAAAAATGCCTCCATGTTACACCTATTCTTCCCTCTCCCTCCCCTCAGAACCTCTGGTGGCCACTGCCTTTATATCAATGACAAAAGTTCTTCCAACGCTAGAATAATAATAAGTCTATAACAGAATAATAATAAGTCTACTATTTTCCGTTTTTCATTCCCCAATCTTGAGAATTTGGGGATGGCGATGCTCACTCTGTTAGCAGTAATATTTTGATGATATTCTTTCATCATTTGTAACAAATATTCCAGAACACTGCAAGGTACTGATGATGAGATGATGTATGGGAGTCCTATATGTTATGCACTATTGCTTTGTGAGCTCACAACTTTTCTAATTAAATAATAATAATAATTTTAAAAATTATGCTAAGTGATAGAAACTAGACACAAAGTACTACATATTATATGATTCCAATTATATAAAATGTAAATATAAATAAATCTATAAAGACAGAAATTGATGAATGGTTATGTAGGGCTGGGGGTAGAGAGATTGAAAGGTGACTGTTAAGGGGTATGAGGTTTTCTTTTTAGAGTAATGAAAATGTTCTAACATTGATTGTGGTGATGAATGCACAACTCTGTGAGCATTCTAAAAAGCACTGATTGTATACTTAGGAAGAACTGTATGGTATATGAATATATCTCAATAAAACTGCTCTGAAATTTTCAATATTGATGAAGTCCAATTTACAATATTTTATGATTTGTGTCCTAACATTTTTTTTTTTACTTGACACTAGATCTCAAATATCATCCCCTGTGTTTTATCTTAGAAGTTTTATAGTTTCATCTCTTACATTTAGGTTTCAGATTCATTTTGAGTTAATCTACATATATAGTGTAGGATAGGTGACCTGTTTCTTTCTTTCTATATATGTATGGATATCCAATTATTTCAGTACCTTCTTTTTCCCATTATTTTATCTTAAGACCTTTAAAAAAATAAATTACTCATATATATCTTGGTTATTTTTCAGCTATCTATTGTGTTTCATTTTCTACATATCTATACTTCCACCAAACTACATTTCAAAAGTGTAGATTAAGTCTTTAAATCAGGAGTATAGGTTCTCCAACTTTGTTCTTACTCAAAATTTTCTTGCTAGGATAGGCCCTTTCTTTTTCCATAAAAAATTTTAAATCCAGTTCGTCAATTTCTTCTTTAAAAATGTCTGTTGCAATTTTTAAACTTTATTTTTAAAGAAGCTTTAGGTAACATAAATGATACTTTGAAAATATAGAGGGATTCCCATACACCCCTCCCCCACCGCCTCCCACACTTTTCCTCATTAAGAACATCTTTGACTAGTGTGGTATGTTTGTTACAATTGATGAACACATATTGAAACATTGCTACTAACCATGGTCAACAGTTTACATTATATTTTATACTTTGCACTGCACATTTTTATAGGTTTTGACAAAATGTATAATGGACTACATCCATCATTGCAATATCATTCAGAAAAATTCCAATGCCCCAAAAATGTTGTCCCATGTTACACCTATTCTTCCCACTTCTTCCCCTCAGAACCTCTGGTGGCCACTGCATTTATATCATTGTTACAAGTTCTTCCATTGTTAGAATAATAATAAGTCTACTTTAGTCCATAGTTATTCCCACCTTATGTTTGTTCATTCCTTAATCTTGAGGATTTTAGGATGGTCATGCTCACTCTGTTTCTGATTGAGAGGGGGCTTAGATTCCACGGGGCAGATGGATGGAACTGTCTTGCTTGCAGTTGTAGATGCACACTGTTTTTGGGGGATGGGCATTGTCCATCTTCATCATTTTGTTTGTAGTGCTGGGTGAGTCTGATGAGCTAGAGAGTGCTGATCAGCTTGAGGAGAATGCAATCTTGGCATTTTTGGGTCCTTTAATCCATTAACATAGTACATCTCTCCATTTATTTAGGTATTTTATAATTCTCCCATAAGTGTTTTCTAGTTTAAAGATTTCAAAAATTGCATCACATTTGTTAAATTTATCTCTAGGTGTTTCAAGCCTTTTTTTTTTTAGAGATTTATTTTTATTTATTTATTTCGCATCCCCCCCCCCACCCCGTTGTT
>JAQZBX010091285.1:0-12408 GCA_029593785.1 Cabassous unicinctus
GAATGTGATGGAGAGTCATTGGTTATGGGTAATTAAGGGTATTGGCATGGGAACATGGACATCTCAGCCAGAATGATACACCTATAAGAAAATGTCAGTGAAGAGGCTGAATATATCTTTTTTTTCTTTAACATTTGTTTCCTATTTCATTGACTTCTATACTTACCTTTATTATTTTCCTACTTTCTACTTTAAATTTACTCTCAGTTTCAAGCCTCTTTCTTAAAATATATTTTAAATTTATTTTTAAAAGATACTTAGATTACATAAAATGCTATATATATATATATATATAGGATTCCCATATGCCTCACTCCCCATACCTCCTACTTTTCCCCACATTAACAACTTCTTTCATTAGTGTGGTACATTCATTGAAATTGATGAACACATTTTGGAGGATTGCCACTAAGCATGGAATATACTTTACAGTGTAGTTTACACTCCCCTCTCAAAGCTGTAGGTTTTGGCAGGGATATATAATGGCCTGTATCTGTCATTGCCATGTCATTCAGGACAATTCCAAGTCCTGAAAATACCCACACATTACACCTCTTTTCCCCTCTCCCTGACTTCAGCACCTTCAGTGGCCACTGCCTTCAAAGTAGGGCCCACTGGCAAGGCAACAAAGTCCGGAGGTATCTGCCAATGCCATAGTACCTGGGTATCTCCAGAGCCCTCAGTTGCCCTACTGTTTCGTGTATTATCTACTTTGGCAGTTTATGATATCCTACTGAAATGTGCATAAGTGTTACCTCTCTGATGACCTCCCAAGGCACTTTGAAGCCTCCTAGCCATATAAACTCATTTGTCTCTACACTTACCTCTTTTTATTCAAGGTCTTTATCCAGTTGCATCACCACCAGTGCTTGGTAGTAATCCTCAAGTGCCAGGAAGGCTCATTCCTGGGAGTCATGTCCCATGCTGGAGGGTAGGTAATTCCTTTATATACTGAGCTTGGCTTAGAGAGAGGCCACATTTGAGCAACAACGAGACTTCCAGTATGTAACTCTTGAGCACCCTACAACACTAGGCTAAGTTGCAATTTCAAAAGTAAAGATTCATAAGCATAGCCATAAATATCAAGGCCCCATGAATTTACCATCCTTCTTCAATAGTCATTGTACCTCTACTTGGGAGATTGTTGCTCTTCCATTAGAGAATGTGGCAGAGCTCCCCAGGTTAGGAATTCAGTATTCTTTCAGTTGTTGTGTGAATCTCTACCCACTGTGGCAATGCCCTAGGAACATTTGAACACATTTATATACCTTATATATATGTCCAGGTAGAACGTTCTCCCATGTATCCCCCACCACTAACACCCCACAAAAATGATCTGGACACTGGTGTCAATCTGGAGTGAGATCAAGTTTTAATTATCATTATATTTAAAATCCAAGAAAATTGTATTTTTGGTCTTAGTTTGAATTAAATACTCCTTTTCAATGTGTTAATATTGTATCCCAGTATTATTAGATTTTTGGTGAATTAACTCTTTCAAACCTGCTGTAATCTATCAAGTCTTTTTTTGATATCTTTGGAATTTTTACACACTGATCATTTCTAATTTTTTTTTTTTTTACCAATTCTCCTTTCTCTATAATGGAATGAACACTTGCTAGTCAGTAAATCATGACATGAAAAGGGCTGAAAGTGTGAATTGAATTTTCTTGTCTGTTAAGACTAATTGCTCCCTTGTTTCTCCAGTAAGTAAAAGTTGTGGGCACATATTCTACATCTCCGTTCCTGTCTTCATCTTTGTTTCTATTTCCATCCCTGTCTTTCTTCTTCCAATATATTTTTACTCCAGGTATTCACATTTTCTACATTATCCTAAGTATTTTATGGAATGTTTCCAATGTTTTCCTTTGAAAAAGTAGAATATACATTTTTATTTTTATTAGCTATTCCCCTGGTTCATATCATAAAATAAAGATATAATTTGTGTAAACAAATAAAGTGACCAATCTTTATAAGAAAATTATACACCTCTTTTCTCCCTCCTGACATTCCTATGAGAAAGTTCCCTTGGTCTGATGATCTCAATCTGAGATTCCAGAACTCTAAAGCCTTACTAAGTCACCACCTTCTACAGAAGCTAATTAGTCATCTCTTTAAAAACAGCAGTGTTTTATTTAGTTTTTTGTCCTAGGGAGGATGGGTGTTAAGACATGGTTAATGCTCATGCACAGGAGAAAATCTTCTTTGGCTAACTTTTCTGATTCCTTCACCATGCTGCCCTCTGTGCACATTTAGATAGCTCAGGTAAGTGGTAGTGGTGGTGGTGTGGTGGAGAGGCTGGAGATGTGGTGGGTTATTCTCTACCACAAGAACAACCCCATCCTCAGTTTTCCATGCCCCAGAGAAGCAGGATTTAACAACAGAAGCAGAAGGAGTAGGAATTTCACAAGAAGGGAGAGATTGGACAATTGTTTGGAGAAAGGCGTAGGAAAGAAAGTACGGTTGATTTTTCACAGGGAACCAGATTTGAGAATCAAGGTATGGGAGAAAGCATCATCACTCTAACCTTGTAATTACTACCCCTGATTTTAAATTCTCTGGCTCTTTTCCCCACTTTCTCCATTTTAAGGCTTCATTTATTTCATAAAATTTTCACTTACTATATTGTTGGCTTCACATGTTGTATCATCCAGCAGGAAATTGGTGAAACAATTTCAATGTGACCTCTAACCACAAATGATCTGTCTCTTTTGCGATACTCCATCCTGCTCATATGGCAAACAAAAGAAACAAACAAAAACACTACAAATCAAACAAAAAATGATTAAGTTAAAATTCTAAGTATTGAGATCTTGAGCATTTCTGGTTTCACAAAAATTCTACTTGCAGCTTTTCTCTAAATCCGTAACATCGGTCTTCACAAGACTATCACAGTTGCTACAAGATATTTTTAGTTATTGTGACTGTTAATAAACTGTTTTTAACAGTTTATAATAGGTTTTTTTTTTTTTGGCAAAATCCTTTCCACCTACATTACTGAATTAATCATTTTTTATCTTGCTGTCTATGCCACCATTCATTATCTACTATATTGTTGTTTCTCTCTCTACTACATGATTTCAGTTGCTCTTTTCTTTTAGTATCAAAATACTGAATCCATGCCTTTTTATTAAACTTTTCTTTTTGTATCATTCTATAGTATATGAAAGTGGCCACCACGCTTTACTATTTTGTAGTTCCTTTCTACCTTATCTCTTTTTGTAGTACATAGAAGCTGAACTTTTAAAAAAACAACTAATATCTAAAAATAGTAGTAATGCACCTGTAATAATGATAATGGTAAATACTGTATATTTGCTCCTTCAGCCATGTATGTATTTTATTAACTTTAAAAAACCTCTTTTCATATAGTTTCTTAACAAGTCTTACTTTTTTATGACTTCAAATTTTAAATGATCCCCAATTTTTAACTCCAGCTCTGAGTTTTCTTGCCTATCATTTTTACCACTTTTTAAATGAATAAATGACCTCCCAACTTTGCTAAATCTTTTCTGACACCAAAATATTGATGTATATTGATTATTTGCCATTCTCATCAATACTTCCCCCTCTAAATTGTAGTACTAAACTGTAGGCTTAAATTTTGGCTCTTCCACTAGTAGCTGTGAGATCATGGGTAATTCAAGTGATGTATGGTTTAAATGCTTTTTATGTGTAGAATGGACTATGCTTCTGAATTTAATGATATGAGATATTGTTTTAGATCATAAAAAATAATCATAGTTGTATGATGTCATGAAATCTCCCTAAATTTGCATCAGAAAACCTGATTTTTGGTTCCACACTAACTGGCTATAGGGTTTGGGGTAAGTTGCCAACTACTCTGAGCTTGAAATTTCTCAATTATATATGAAAATAATTCTACCATCTGACATATTCCTTCCCCTTGCCCCTGAACATGTTATTATGTGGATCAAATACACTAATACATTTGATATATAGTGTGCCAGCTCTAAATAGGTAATAAATAATAGGTAATAATGGAATTTATTTAATAAATTTAATTAATAAACATTTAATAATGGAATTTAAATCTGTTGAATCTACATCTATATTTTCTTCTCTGCCTTTCAGAAGTGTATGGGAGATCACTACAAATCATTTTATAAACTCTGTAAAAAAGAAGCTGCTTCCGTCTCTGTATCTCTCTAAATTTTTTCCTTTACAACCTTTTTCTTGCTAAGACTTCATCATTTTAAAACAAGAGCCTGTACAAAATTTGTGAAGATGTTTCTTATTCTTCATCTGGATTTTTTCACAGGAATATTAGGAATTCTCTTGTTGGAATTGGTTGAAAAATGTGTCAATGAATTTCTTAATTCAAATGTCAATTTGAATTAGGAAACTTCTTTTTTGCATGCTAGACTTAATGGAAAAAGATATTAGTTTATAAAATTAGGAACTGTGGAAAATTATGCCCCTGAATAAAACACTCTCTCAAAGATGTGTTCTTAAGCCAATAATCAATAAATCTTTACTAATTTTTTTCAATCTGTATTCTAGGAAACAAAGAAGAAGAAATTGTCCTTGTCCTCCTCAAACTTATAATATATTTGTGGAGAAAGAATTTATAAAAATGAAAGCATTGAAGATAGATGACTAGTAGCA
Organism: Cabassous unicinctus; assembly: GCA_029593785.1. Lineage (NCBI taxonomy): Eukaryota > Metazoa > Chordata > Mammalia > Cingulata > Chlamyphoridae > Cabassous > Cabassous unicinctus. The sequence continues at coordinate 4,630 of JAQZBX010091285.1, forward strand.
AAGGATTTTCTCTAATGAAGGAAGCACATTATTCTATCTTCTCAGAATACCTTCTGCTTTGTTTTCAGTTTATCAAATTCCTACTAATTTTTCAAAGCTCATACCAAACTCTTGAGTCTTTTTAAAGCTTTCTCCAAATTTCCCGATAGAAACCTGTGTGCCCTTCTCTGCCAACAATAAACACCTGGAACTTCTGCAATGGTGCAAAATATTGTGGGTTATTTGTTGTATGGGAATTTATTTTCCCAATTGAAATTTGATTTTCTTGACTTTAGGAATGAGAGAGGGAAAAGATTATTATGAACTAGAGTAGTAGGGAAATTTTCAAGGAGGAAGGGGGTTTTGTTTAACATTTAAAGATTTCTAGAGATGAGAAATGTTCAATGTTGCACTGTCCAATAAGTATCTATTAGTTACAAGCTAGTATAACTGAGGAAATGGATTTTTCCATTTCATCTAATAACACTTGAGAGTAGAGATTACTGTATTGAACTGAAATTCTTAGAGTTTGGAATATCTCTTCTCCCTTTATTATTTTTCTATTATGTAGAATCCAAAGCCATATCTAGATAAAAAAAAATAAAACTTAGTTTCTCTGTTTAAAAATACTGTGTGTCCCTCACTATATTATAACCTTCTTATTTGATTAAATGAGAAACTGGGACTAGATAACATCTGAGGTGTCTGTGTGGTAGTAGTTTTACAAGAAATTTTAATCACCATGTAAAACCGAATGTGTGTATGCATGTAAATATAAACAAAATATTAAAGGACAAAATGGGTTTGCATTTTTTTTTTTCATAATGCTGGGTTTCTTATGCCCTCTCCTTTCAGTAACAAATCAAAGGTTTCTTATGCATTCATGTACTTTTATTTAAACCAGCCATTTATTATTCTGACTACAACCTCCTTCTTTTCTCAACAAACCTTACCTTGAGCAACATGGTCAAATGTTGTGTATCAAGGAGTGATTGAGACACAGATGTCTTTGACCCACAATTAGGAGATGACATCTTCCATGTGCTAACTTGTATTCCTTAAAGAATAGGGAAAATCAGGGTGACTAATGTAGCAGCCAAGGTTTAGAGTTTAGGGACAGTTATAATTGGCATCAGATGGTTTGAAGGAGAGAGATGACATAGAAAGAGGTTAAAATTAGCAGAGATGAAGGACAGGAGGTTAATGTTTATAAACCAAGTATTAAGTTTAGTAATGAGCATTTTTTCATCTCCAGAAATCTCTAGGAGCTTAGTGTTCCAATAGCTCTCTCTAGGGTTCACAAACTTATGGACTGTGAATAATCTGAACAGATAAATCAAATTGACTTTTATAACCTCCTTGATTTCCTATACCACCTCTTCCTACATTGCATAGATTGTCCATATCCTGACTGATTATCATCCTACTAGTAACTCCCACTTATACTTTAATAACCATGCAGCAATCCCTATTTTGCCCTTGTCTTTGTTCTCTCATACTGATGAGTCACCTATGTGCCCTATACCAGATTTCTGTTATACTTACCCTGCTCTGTGGCTTTTGGGTGAATTGTAAATGTAATTGTTGAAAGTGACGTTAGATTGACTACACAAATCATATGTGCATGAGGTGATGCATGGTTAAGGAGACAGAAAAACTGAAGACTGAAGAAGATTCCATGAGCAATTCACAAATAGAACCTATGAGTTTATGGTAAATGAAGCCATATCCACCTGTTCTTTCTACTATGTTTTATAATGTATTAACTTCCCTGACCTTCTCAATTTGTGTCATTAACATCTACTATGTTTTCGTAATTGCTAACTTTCCTTGTTTGCAGATTGAGAATAAATCTGAGAGGCTTTGGTGATAAGAAAATTATATGAGGAAGTGACTCATCTGAGTCAGGTGATCATGGGGGAAATTCATTATTTTATGAATATAAGGCCCTGAGTCTGAATTGGGGGCCATATAGTTGTGCAGAGTGAATATCTTGAATAATTAATCATCATAACTCTAGGACATGATTAATATTTTTATTTGAGTTTCCTTTTTATTTTATTTTATGTGATAACACTGGAAGCAATCCTATTGATAAAGCAATGGATGGAGCAAATCACTCCATGGGTCAGTGTTTGTGTTTCTGGGGCTCTCCAATGTCTGGGAGTTCCAACCTCTCCCCTTTGTGTACACCTTCATATCTTACATGGAAAGCCTGATGGCAAACTTTCTCATTGTGCTCACAGAGGCTGCTGACCCTCACTTACACTCCCCCATGTACTTTATATTGGCAAATCTTTCCTTCATTGACCTGGGTGTTTCTTCTGTCCTAACCCCAAGATGATTTATTACCTTTTCAGAAAGCACAAAGTCATATCCTTTAGAGGCTGCATCACTCAGATCTTCTTCATTCACATCATTGATAATGTGGAGATGATGCTGCTCATAGCCATGGTCTTTGACAGATATATTGCCATTTGTTAGCCTCTCCACTACTTGACTATCATGAACCACAGTAGCTATCTAATATGACTTATGTCTGACACTGTACCAGGTGTGTTCTTTGGTCTTGCAGCCATCTCCCCTTCCTGTGCCCTTCAGAAGTTGGGTTGGAACACTTATATATTCCAGAGAATTTGGCCATTTTATTTGAGAAGGTAGAAGGGCTTCCCCTTGATAGGAGTTTGCTATTTTGTTAGCTACTGTGCAAGCCTCTATCTATTGATGAAAATACACCTATGACAACAAAAACACATTCATATTCCATTGATGTATGCTTTAGGTGATTTTTCCCCATATATCTCTCCAGTATCAACACTCTGTGCTTTTGATGTATCTTGGTTACAGATCCTGAAAGAGCATTTTTATATTTGCATTCTAATGGATGTAAAATGGTATATCATTGTGTTTTTTTAAATAATAATTAAAAATTTTTAAATTATTATTATTATTATTATTTAAAAGATACTCAGATTACATAAATGTTACACAAAAAAACAGGGATTCCTATATGTCCCACTCCCCACACATCCCACACACCCCACATAAACATCCTTCATTAGTGTGCCACATTTCATTGGAATTGATAAACACATCCTTGGGCTTTGCCACTGAGCATGCACCAGAGTTCACATTGTAGTCTACACTCTCAACCACACAGTTCTGCATATTATATGATGATGTAAAATGGCACATAACTGTCATTGCAAAGGCATTCAGTATGATTCCCAAGTCCCAAAAAAGCCCCCATATTAAAACTGTTTTTCCCTCTCCCTGCCCCCACAGCCTCCAATGGTCATTGCCTCCACATCAATGTTGTAATTACTTCCAATACCAGAATCACAGTATGTCTATAGTAGAATACCAGTAAGTCCACTGTAATTCATAGTTCATCCCCTGTTCCTGAGGATTCTGGGATGGTGATGTCCACTCCACTTCTAATTGAGAGGAGGCTTTGTTTCCATACAGCCGATGGATGGGACACTGCTGCTTACAGTTGTCGGCATTCTCATTTCATTGGTATGGTGGTTGTCAATACTCACCTCCTTGTTAGTTGTCCCTGGTGAGTCCAAAGAACTGTTGAGTAGGTGTTGCAACTCTGCTGACGTTCTGGGCCCAGCTGGCACATTGAAGGCCCGAAGACTCCAGTCTCTGGATATACACATAAGAACTCGAACACCAAGTATAAGTTCAAATAGAAGGGACAGATAAGCCATGTGTAGAGAAGCCATTAATGAGTCCAACTCTGTCACTTTCACGAGCAAAAACTTCAAAGTAGGGCTCACTGGCAAGACACCAAGCTCTGGAGCTATCTGTCCTGACCATAGGACCTGGGTGTCTCCAGAACCCTCAGGAACCCCACCATTAGGGGCAGAATCCACTTTGACAGTATATGAGATCCAGCTGAGGTATGCATAAGCATTAACCCTGGGACAAGTTCCAGACTCACTTTGAAGTCTTTCAGCCATATAAACTCACTTGTCTTTAGCTTTACCCCCCTTTTATTCAAGGTCTTTTTCCAGTTGCATTGTTAGATGGTGCTTCTATTAATCCCTTGGTGCCAGGGAGGGTCATTCATGGGAGTCATGTACCATGCTGGGGGAAGGTAATACATTTATATGCTGAGTTTGGCGTAGAGAGAGGCCACATTTGAGCAACAAGAAGGTTCTCAGGAGGCAACTCTTAAGCACCCCATAACGCTAGGCTAAGTTTCAATTTCAAGAGCAAAGTCTCATAAGTATAATCATTAATATCAGGGGTCCATTATTGGATCATCCTCCTTTGCCAGTCATTGCCCCTGCACTTGGGGGACTTTTGCTGCTCCATTAGAGAATGTGGCAGAGTGATATTCCTGGGAATTCACACATATAGTTGTGCAGAGTGAATATTCTTGAATAATTAATAATTATAACTCTAGGGCATTATTAATATTTTTATTTTAATTTCCTTTTTATTTTCTTTTATGTGGTAACCCTGGAAGCAATCCCATTGATAAAGCAATGGATGGAGTGAATCACTCTGTGGTGTCAGAGTTTGTGTTTCTGGGGCTCTCCAATGTCTGGGAGTTCCAACTTTTCCCCTTTGTGTACTCCTCCATATTTTACATGGCAAGCATGATGGCAAACTCTCTCATTGTGCTCACAGAGGCTGCTGACCCTCACTTACACTCCCCCATGTACTTTCTATTGGCAAATCTTTCCTTCATTGACCTGGGTGTTTCTTCTGTCCTTAACCCCAAGATGATTTATTACCTTTTCAAAAAGCACAATGTCATCTCCTTTAGAGGCTGCATCACTCAGATATTCTTCATTCACATCATTGGTAGTGTGGAGATGATGCTGCTCATAGCCATTTCAACTAAGACTGAATTAAATGTAGAGATCAGGCTGCGAAATAGGCACATCTTAAAAATATTGAGACTTCCTCTCTATAAATATGGAATTTCTCTTAATTTATTGAGATCTTTTTTATATTTGTATCATCAGTTCCACAGTTTTCCTTATATATAGTTCTGGTACATGTTTTGTTACATGTGTTATCAGAGCTTAGTTTCAGGATTTTATTTATTATTGATTCTTTGGATTTTTTCTACACTGACAATCATAACATCGGAGAGAAAAGATAGTTTTATTTCTTTTTTCCCAATCTTGCATCTTGAGAGATTTTGTTCTTTAGTTTTTCTTTCCAGTAATATTATTGTTTGATTTTGGTAATAGCACAATGCTTAACTCAAGGAATGAATTAAGAAGTATTCCCTTTGCTTTATTTTCTGGAAGAAATTGCAGATATTGATATCATTTCTTTTTAAATGTTTGCTAGAACTCAGCTGTGAAATTAAGTGGGTCTAGTAATTTCTGCTTTGGAATGTTCTTAATAGTTGATTCAATTTCTTTAATATTTATTTCTTCTATTGTCAGTTCTGGTAGATTGTTCTTTCAATGACTTTTCTATTTAATGGAAGCTACAAAATTTGTGGTCATAGCCTGGTTCATTATAATCTTTTTGTATCTTTAAAATTTCAATAGGATTAATGTGATGACCCCTCTTTCCTTTCCAATACTAAAAATTTCTGTATTCTTTCATTTTTAAGGGTGGTTAAGCTGGTTAGAGCTTTTATAACTATTATTGTTCATTTCAAAGGACCAGATTTGGTTTCATTGATTTTTTTGAATGATTCTTGATTTCTATTTCATTGATTTCGGCTCTGATTGCTACAATTTCATTTCTTCTTAATTTGGATTTAACTGGCTCTAAATTTTCTTGTGTGCTAAGATGAAAACTTATATTGTTGGTTTTACATCTTTATTCTTTGGTAACACACACATCCAGTGCTATATAATTCTTTGGAAGCACTGCTGCATCTCCCAAATTTTGACAAGTTAAATATTATTTTGCACTTAAACATATTTTAAAATTTCTATTGAGATGTTTTCCTTGACCTTGTGTTATTTAGAAATATGTTGTTGATCTCCAAGTATTTTTTTTCAGCTGTCTTTCATCATTGATTTTTAATTTAATTCCATTGTTGTCTAAGAGCATACTTTGCATGACATATTCTTTTAAAATAGTTGAGGTGCATTATATGCGGTGGGATTTGATCTGTACTCGTGAATGTTCCATGTGAGTTAGATGAAATGTTTATGTTATCATGTGGTTGAAGTGTTGTATAAAGGCCAATTAAATCCAGTCGATTGATGGTGCAGTTCAGTTCAACTACATTCTTATTGATTTTCTGCCTGCTGTATCTGTCAACTGTTTCTAGAAGAGGTATTGATGTCTCCAACTAAAATTTTGGATTTGTTCATTTCTCCTTGCAGTTTTACCAGCTTCTGCCTCACATATTTTGATGCTCTGATATTTGGTACATATACATTCAAGACTGTTATATCATCTTGGAAATTGACCTCTTCATTATTATGTAATTCCCCTTTATATCCTTGATATTATTTTTTGCTTTGAAATCTGCCTTTCCTGGAATAAATATATCTACATCAGATTTCTTTTGATTAATACTATTATGGTATATCTTTTTCTATCTATTTACTTTTATCCTTATGTGCCTTCATATTTAAAGGGGATCTCTTGTAGACAAAATATCAACATATAGATGGATCTTGTTTTTTATCCACTTTCATAGTCTGTCTTTTAATTGGTGTATTAAGGCCATTCACATTTAAAGTGATTGCTGATGCCATTTATTTAATATTTACCATATTTGTAACAATTTTCTATTCTTTACTCTTGTTATTTCCTACTTTTAGTGTTTTCTACTCTTTGATGCCTTCTATGGTTTTATTTGAGCATTTTATATAATTCCATTTTCTCTCTGTCTTTAGCATATCAATGATAATTCTTTTAACTATTTTTAAATTGTTTCCCTAGGGATGGCAATATACATTTATAATTGATCTAAAACACTTTCAAATAACATATATTAGCTATGGATATTGTGGGTACCTTATAACAGAGTGTTCCAGTCCTTTCCTGTCCCTTAAAACATTGCTGTAATTTATTACAATTATCATAAGCAGTAATCATCCGATATATTTCTTCTATTATTAGTTTAAACAAATTGCTATCTGTTAGAAGAGTTTTGAAAAGATGTTGTTTTTACCATCATTTATTCCTTTTATAATGCCCTTCCTTTGCTTCTGCATATATGGTTAGCTCATTGATATCATTTTACATCTCTGTGAAGAATTTCTTTTAATATTTCTTTCAGGGTATTTGTTTATTGGTGACAAATATTTTTTTCCCCAGGAAAAAGTCTTTATTTCTTGTTCACTTTTGAAAGAAATTTCATTGGATACAGAATTATACTCTGGTGTTTTTCTCCCATCATTTTAAATATTTAACTCCACACTCTTCTTGCTTATATGATTTCTGGAAAGAAGTTCGCTCCATCATGTTAAGAGCTTAAACAGTGCTCTATAGGTAAAGTGTTTTCTGTAACTGGCTCCTTCAAGATTTTCTCTTTGTCCATAATTTTCTGCAATTAGAATATGATGTGATAATTTGTAGTGGTTTTTTGATTGTTGTTGTTATTATTTATCTTGCCCTGTGTTCTTTGAGCTTCTATAATCTGTGCTTTATTGTCTGTCATTGTATTAGTCAGCCAAAGGAGTGCTAATGTGAAATACCAAAAATGAGTTGGTCTTTATAAAGGGTATTTATTTGGGGTAGAAGTCCACAGATACCAGGCCATAAAGCATAAGTTTCTTCCCTCACCAAAGTCCAATGTCACATGTTGGAGCAAGACAGCTGCCAACATTTGCCCAGGGTTCAGGCTTCTTGGATTCC
>JAQZBX010091286.1:0-12413 GCA_029593785.1 Cabassous unicinctus
CTGCTGGCCACACCACGGACCCGGGCAAACTGTCCTGGACCGTGCAGACAAGGACGGCTACCACAGACTCCTGACTGGTCTCCAGTTCAGCCTCCACACAACAGCCAGAGAGACCTCTTTCCAACATATGAATCATACCATGGTATTCTCCTGCTCTAAACCCTCCTTGACTCCCAGGTGCCTTCAGAAGAAAGGTCAGCCTCCCCGATGACGTGCAAGGTCAGGCCCTTGCACATCCCTGTCAGGCCCCAGATGATCTCTCCATTCTCGTCACTTGCCACTTTTATCCTCTGCCCTCATACCAGGCCAACCACCAGGAATATCTTATCTTTCCTCAACTATTCCCTCTTCCTCTGCCTTCCCAATTCCTCTCTCCATACCTGGAAAACTCCTACGTATCCTTCAAGACCCAGCCCAAAGGGTACCTCTTGTGTGAAGGCTTTCCTGAGCCCCCTGACAGAATGAGTGGCTCCCTCCTCTGGTTTTCCAAGGCATGGGAACAGCCCTCTGGTCGAGCTGGCCTATCTGCATTGTCATAGTCTGTAGATGCATCCACCTCTCCCACCTCTCTAAGAGGGAAGGGATCAAGTCTAGGTCACCTATTGGTTGCCGGTATCCAGCACGAGACCAAGCGCCAAGCCAATGGCAGTCAAGTTAAGTGGATGAGTGAGTAAATGTGTGTGTGTGTATGTGCGTGAATGACTTGACTTGGCTGTAAGCCCAGGCCAAGGAGACAGGGGGGATATCTAGAAATAGCTCCATCCCTGGGCCCCAGACCAGGCCTGATGCCCAGAAAAACTGACCCTGGGGGTGGGGTGAGGCCCAGGAAGGAGGCTAGGAGTGTGGGTCAGGCAGGCTGCGGCCCTGCTACCTGAGTCGCCAGCCCTTTGGGGTCTGCTGGCCGAGGCAGGATGGGCCCTGCCTAAATGTTGTCTGGGAAGTCCTGGCACGCAGACCTCAGTGACCTCTAGTGACCAGGGGGTATTTCAGGCTGGGGCTGAGCATCAGCTGCTCCCTTGGCCCCACAGCTTGTAGGGCAAAGGGGAGCCTGCCAGCTGACCCACTGATGAGGGGGCAGGGTTGGGGCAGAGACATTGGAAAAGTTTGTCCTCTCCTCACTCTGGTTCCAACTTGCATCCACAGCCCTTCCCTGCCCTCTTCCCCACTTGGAAGGCCCCTCCCTCAAATGCCAACTGCCAGAACTTGAAGGATTGAAGAGATCATCTGGCCCAACCTCCCACCTAGGAGTTCAGGACAGTGATGGGAAGAGACTGGCTCAAGGTCACGGAACAAGGCAGAGCTGTCATAAAGAAAGGCAGTGTAGAATAGTGGTTAGACCATGCGCCTGGGTTCAAATACTGGCTCTCACCTGCAAACTGGGAATGGGAAGAACAGTAGCTATGTCGTTGGGTTGTTGTGAGGATTACGCAAGCTAAAAGACAAAAAGCTAAATCCTGTGCCTGGCACCGGGGAAGTGCTGCATCAATGCTAACGGTCATTCCTTGCACTACACTTTACTGTATACAAAGCTTCTCCACACTCACAGCCTCATTTGTGAGATTAGATTGACTCACCAAAGGTCACAGAGCTGGTATTGTGTGTAGACAAGGTCATGGCTCCCAAGTGCCCTGCCAATGGTCTTTCCACCCACCCACAGGTCATATATGGGTTTATCCAATGGGGAGAAGGAGCATGGGGTGAACGGCCACGAGCCAGCCCTCAGCTCCTGATGCTCTCCTGGGTTCTTCTTACCCCTGCACGGGAGGACCCCAATCCAGGGATAACAGCCTTACCCATTGATCTCATCCCTCTCCTGACCTGATGCCATCCTTTCAACCTCTTGGTCCTCCCACCTCCCACCTCCAGTAAGGGAAATCTCTCACCATGGGCTCCAGTCCTGACCAACCACCAGTGCATCCAGTCCTTCCTGCAAATGGGGCTCCTTCCTTTCCCTACCCAGTGCCTTTGTTTTCTAGAGCCCTTGTCAGCCCCATAACTAGCCTAGGGATGCTGACCCACCCTCTGCACCTGAGCCCCGAGCCATACCCCAGGATCCCAGGCCCCTAAAAACCCAAGCCAGGCTGACAGCCTTGGCTCTGTACCTGTTTTCTGGAACACACTTGCCCCCAGATTCCTGAGGTTACCCCCTACCAGCCCTCCTGCCAGGACTTGCCAACTCTCCTCATCCAGGTCACCTGTCCACATGAGCCAGGCTCATTGGGGTCCCAGTATCTTGGGCTGGCTGCTCCTGGGATGGAGTGGCCAGGTAGGCAGAAGGCACCCTGGGAGTGACCACTGAACCATCTGGTGCCAGGAGAGGGAATAAAGTTCCTGCCACATGGCGCATGAGCACGTCTGAGAGCTCAGGTGTGTGAGGTGCTGGTTTTAATCATTAGGTTTATCTTTCTAGTTATATTTTTACCTATTCCATATTAGAGGTTAATTTTGTTTTTGCAGGGGCAAGTTTTTCATTTGATAGAGGAGGAAACTGTACTTTGGAGAGGGAGCCAGGGGCAGCCCCAACTCTGGTACCTGGTTTAATTACTTCCTGGTAAGGGCTCTGTCCCCAAAGAGAGCTGCCACTGTGATCCAGACTGCACCCATGTGCCCAGAAGGGCAATTCTCACCTGGGAGAACTTGGGGACCCACTGCACACCCAGAAATGGCCCAGTTGCCTGGCCCTTCAGGTTGGAGTGAGAAAGAGGACACAGACAGGATACTTTGGCAGGAGGAAAGTTGAGAGCAATGGAGAATGGGTGGTGGAAGGACTAGAATTTTCAAGCAGAGAGAACAGTGAAGAGGACAAGTGGCTTTTTCTTTGCTCTGGAGAGGCCATAGGTTCACCCCACAAATGCATGCTAGGCTCTGCGGACACAGTAGTGAGCACCCCTGGCTGGGTCCCTGCCCTCGCAGGGCTTCCAGTGTAACAGGAAAGAGGACTATGAAATGAATGGACCACATGATAGGATAGGGAGGCTGGGGCTTTCAGAGGTGGGGCAGTTGAGCTGAAAGCTGAGAAACAAGGAGTTAATTAAAGAGTAGGGACTAGGGAGAAAGAACATTGGAGCTAGACAAACAGCACCAGGCAAGAGACAGAAAAAACAAAACAAAACAAAACAGGGCCCTTTCAAGGTACAAAAAGGTGAGCATGGTTGCAGCTTGGAGAGGCAGGTGGGGCCACAGCCCGGGGGTGGGGCCAGGGCAAAGGATCTGGGGCTCCTGCTGAGGGCCAAGTGCAGCCAGGGAAGAGGGCTTTCACAGACATGTAGGTGCTGGCTAGAGAAACAACTGATCTTCCTGCTGCACTCTCCAAGGCATCCTACCTCATCTTCCCAGAGTCCTTGGGAGGCAGGCTAGATGGGGATTGTGGTGTGCTTTCTGCCCCGGAAGAAACTGAGACCCAGTGAGATCAAGACTTGCCCAAGGTCAAGTAGCAGAGGCGATATTGGAATCCATCTGAGACTGATTCCAGGGCCCCTAGGCTGGAAGGGTAGATTCACTCACTCACTCACTAACACACTCATTCATTCATTCATTCAATCATTCATTCAATAAGCTGAGCCCTACTATATTTGCCAGGCACGGTTCTTGGAACAGGAATTCAGTAATAAACTAGACCAACAAAACAGATGAGACCAGGCTTTATTCTGTCAGCAACAGGGAAGAGAGCTGTTTTCTGGGAAGGTCAACAGGTCTGCCCCTCTAACTCTGAGCCACACTCTCTCGCCCCAGGACAGTGAGGGCCCTTTGTCTTCCTTCCAGGGAGCACTCACCGCAGGCAGCAGGTTCTCAGAAGGAAACGTGTTACATAAACCTCCACTTTCCGCCATCAACTGTTCTCTCAGACCCACAGTGTCTTGAACTCTCAGGGAACAGGGAAGCGGGTTTCCTAGTGACAGGAGGAACACTTTCCTCCACCCCCACGGCTGAACTCCCCCTGCTTTGAGGCGGCAGGGGCTATAGCTCTCATTTACCCCAATCCCCACGGGGCCCCCTGGGCATAGGGGTGCTCCACAAAGACTGGTGGAATAGATGGAAAGAATCCATCCATTCTTTAAAGAGAGAAGAAAGGGAGAGATGAGGAAACAGTATGTGAAGGACTCTCCATTGCCTCAGTGAGGAGGAGCTGGTGATAGAATTGAATCCTTTTCACTTCAGGGTCTCAAAAAAGCTTTGGCTCATTCTTCCTCACTTCTGGGACAACTGGCCTGGGGAGGAGAACGGGAAGAGGGGAGGGAGCTACCATCCACTGAGTACTCTGTGCTAGATTTTCTGTATGTTATCTCCCGTGATTACGACAACTCAGGAGTAGTTGGCCTTCTTCCATCTGGGAGAGAAACGAGACTCCGATGGGGAAGGGGCTTGCTGCGGCTCTCCAGCTAGTAAGTGGGAGGCCTGGGGAGAGATGTACCAGGCACCAGCACATGGAGGGTGTGAAGAGCAGGGCTAAGGCTTGATGATTAAATGGCAGGCAGAGACGGAGGGAGCCTCACCACCATCAACAGCAAAGGAGAACCATGCCCACTGGCAGGTACTGGAGGCAGGGGTGGAAGGGGTTCCTGGGGGGAGGGGTCTGCATTCACCTAGGCCTGAAAGGTAAAAGGAGGGCCCCTCTGTCTCTGGGACAGTAAAACCTCCTGCCCAGCTTCTTTGACATCTACCTCTTGGATCTTTCCAAGCGTATTCCCAGGAGCCATCCAGATGGCAGGGAGGAGCTAAAGATGCTGAGCAGGCTTTCCTCTTTCCCCTTCCCATGGCCCCATGGATCACCCGGCGCTGCCAGCCCATCTCATTGGCTCTCTCCTGGTTACTCATCTCTCCTCTTCTCCATCTTCCCAGACTACGGTTACCATGGAAACACAGAGCGGTGACATCACCATAGGGTGAGGGCTGGGGAGATGCTGCTCTTGGCAGGGACTGATCCTGCTGCCTGCCAGATGTTATATCCATATCTGGATCTGAGAAGGGTAATAAAGGGGAGCAGTTATTGGGACAGGGCTCACATCCCCTGCCCCTTTTCTCCCAAATGTAGGGAACACAACTGGGAAAGGAGAACACAGGTACTCCAAAGAATGCAGAGAAAATTGTACATACTTTGAAGAAGGATGCAAATCAGGCAGAAAGGAGATGGGGTGCAGCTTAGGAGTCAACCTTGGTGACTGAGGTCTGAGAACGGTGGGGAAATGGGGGTAAAGAATGAGGACAGTGGGCCTGGGGTTTGTCTAGAGTTCCTCAGAGCTTCATGCTGTTTGGTGGAGGTGGGGTGGAGGGGAAAGTAGAAGAGCAAAAGGACTTCATGGCAGTTCCACTCCCACCCATCCTGAAGCCTGGTTCCTCACAGCTGCAGCAATTTCTAATCACATCTCCAAAATAAGAAAATTGAGCATTAGAGTAGCAAAACACTCTGTCTCGGGGCAGAGTTGAGACTAGGTCTTAGTGTTCTGCACTAGCCATGGAGAGGACTACAGTGGCAGCAGCTCACATTTATTAAGTCTACCACACTCAGCATTTTAAATGTATCATGTCACTCGATCCTGAATACCTCTATGAGGCAAATCCTATCATTGTCTCCATTTTAAAGATGGGGAAACTGCATCTCAGAGTGGTATAAGTGACTTGCCCAAGGCCGCAGGGCCACACAGCTAGTACACAATGACCGGGTATCTAAAAGTTGTGACCTTGAGTCAGAAACCACCCACCCCACTTCCCTCTCCTGCACCTGCTCTGGCAGTGAGGTCACCAGGGCTCCATGCCCAGCCCTGAGGCCTGTCCCTGTAGCTTGGGCAGACAGGGGTTTCTCATCTTTTGGCAACTGGACTTGTCCAAAGGAAGCAAGACTCTGGGGGTGAGAGGCTCTTCCTCCCTGGCCTCCTCCCAGAAAGCTGCAGAAAGGGTGGGAGGGGTTGATGCTCTTTCCTTCCATATGGAGAACAGAGGCCCAGGAAGGAATGGCTGCCACATAGTGCAGGGCCCCAGGGCTCCTGTGCCAGCTCCCGCGTGTCCACTCTGGATGGACCTCTGCCGGGCTTAAATTCAGCTCGTCACCACTCCCTTCTGTGCAGGGCCTCCTTCTGCACATCAGGAATTCTCTTACACCTCTCCTCCTCTGAACCCCCAGGTCAGAACAGGTCTCCCACTATGGTCATCACCCTAGTGCCGTGTCTGCCTCCTCCCGAGTATGGGAGCCACTCCCATGCGTGCGTGTTTTGCTCACGGTTGTGTCTATAGCCCTGGGCCTGGCACAAAGTCGGTGCTTACTAACTGTTGAATTAACAAATGACCGGGTTCCCCTAAACTTCAGTTTCTTCTTGTGTAAAGCAGAGATACTTCATGGATTTTGTTTTCAAAGGTAATGTCCTTAAAGCCCTCAGCATGCAATAAACAATCAACAAAAGGTGGGTCTTACTATTATCAAAAGTGTTTTGTAAAATGTAAAGTGTGAAACAACCACACACTTTAAACAGGGTAACTTTAGTTCTAAGTGCACTGAAGTGCCGGGGTCAGGGAAAGAGTCATAGATGGGACGCGGGCTGCAGCAGTCAGGGAGGTGGGGGGAGTGGAGCTGGCCAAGGGGGTAGAACTTCTGAAGGCCAAGGGTAAGGACCTGATCAAAACTCTCCGGGCTAGGTATAGAGGTCAGGAAAGCCTGGAGAACCTGCCGGGGCGGGTGGGGAGCTGGACTGCAGAGACATTCCACAAGGAAGAGCGAGCACGCGTGGGGCAGTCGTCAGGGGAAGGGCCATGCTTTGGCCCAGAGGCAGGGTCGTGGACAGTGCCTCTGGTGACCCTCCCGCCACCGGGCGGAGGGGAGTGGAAGGAGCGCACAGGCTGTGGAGCCAGTTAGACCAAGCTTCAATTCACTCGCTCCTACTTTCTCCTTGTGACCTTGTCAGTTCCCCTCCGAGCTTCCGCGCTTACCTTTATTAAATTAGGACAATGATGTCTGTGCCGCAAGAAGTCAACCAGGGCCTTCGCCAGCGTGGGCGTCAATCAGCTCAAGGGCGTGGTTCCTTTCTCCTCTGGTCTCCTCTCTCCTCTGACCCCAAGCCGGGGGAGGGGCTGGGGACTGGAAGATGTGGGTGGCGTGCGCCCTAGCTCACCGGCACCGTGCCCTCAGCCGCTTCCTTCTCAGATTCCGACCAGCGCCTGGAGGCTAGGGGAGGGTGCGGGTCCGGCCAGCCAGGGGCAGGGACTCGCAGGCGAGGCACCCGCGCAGTAGCGCTTGCCCGCCCCCCGCCCCCCGCCCCCTCGGAGGCTGGGGGCTGGGCGGCCAGCCCCTAGCGGTTGCGCGCCAGCCTCGGGCTTCCTATTTCGGGAGTCGGGGGCGTGGGCCACGATTCATCAGGTGACGCAAAGGCTATTTAAGGCGGCAGCGCGGGCCGGGAGCCGCAGGTCCGGGAGTCCTGACAGCATACTTTCTGCTACCGCTTCTCTCCCCTCCCAAGCCAGCCTCACCATGGTGGACGCCTTCCTGGGCACCTGGAAGCTAGTGGACAGCAAAAACTTTGACGACTACATGAAGTCTCTCGGTGAGCAAGCCTCGGGTCCTGCTTTACTGTGTCCTACGCTCAGGCTGCATCCCTCCTGGTCAAGAGCGGGGGGTTGGGGTGGGGATGAAGAAAGCAGCAGGACTGTGGCAATACTGTGGCCTGCTAAGGGGGCTTTCATGGTCTGAACCTGGTCAGAGGGGCACCCAGGTAGGCTGAGGAAGGAGGCAAATGTGGCACGGAGCTGCTTTCTAGGAAGAAGAGTGTATGTTCTGAAGGTAGAAGGTGTATTTGGACAAAATGAGAGCATTAAATTGAGAAGGTAGAAAGCTAGCTAGGAAAGAAACAGAACAGGGAGGGAAATGGGTTGTTTAGGAATTAAAGGAGATTGAGCAAGGCAAGGGGAATGGGGCAGACAGGGAGCATGCTATAGCCTAAAGTAGGAAATGCCTAGGAGGAGGGAAATGGAGGAATAGGGAATAGTGAGTTGATATGGGGAGGTGACAGGGACCTGCCTAGATTAGCAACAGTCTCTGCCGTACTGTACTGGATTAGGGATGATTGTTGCTGGAGGATGCCCTCTTTCTCACCAACCTGTTCCTGACCTTGTGCTGCGGGGATATCTCTTTAATCACTGTCAGGGTACTTAGTGGTAGGGTGGGGCAAGAGGCCCACTCACCAACTAGGCATTTCCTACATCCTAAGGCTCAGCCATCCCTTGAGGAGGGGTAGAGTGGAGAAAGCTGGCAGCAGAGGGTCTCAAACAACAAGTCCTGTTAAAGGCCAGGAGTGTCATTGTTCTGCGGGGAGATAACTGTCTAGTGTTGGGAATGGGTAAGAATAAAGCTTCAAAGACACTAACAGAAGGTAAGGACCTTGCCTCATTCAACCGATGGGGAAACTAAGGGTCAGAGAGAGTAGAAACTTGTCATAGCAATTCCTGGCATAGTGATATGAAAACTGAGGTTTCTAGATCTAATTATCCAGAGCTCTTCCCACGTGGGAGTCACAGAATTGCTTAGCTAATGATTGACTTCAGCCCTTCTCCTCCTGGCTTGGGCATAGATGGAGAGGATAATATTGCTTTCTCTAAACTCCCCAGTTATGATTATCCTAGACTCCAGCCTGGGACAGGGGAAATGGTGTTCATGTCTAAGAGCCAGACTCCATGCTAGCCGACCAGGGCAGAGGGCTGGATTGTGGCAGACACCTAAAGAACTGGTCCTAATCCATTTCTGAAACAGGGCCCACAACTGTTGACTCTTGAGGCCAAAACTCTCAACTGCCCCTACCCTCATTTAGGCACTATGCCCAGTGACTCCAGGAAGACAGCTGTTCTTGCAGAAGCAGGGGGCCTGGGCAGCTGTTGGGGAAGTTGGAAAGCCCAAGTTTAGCTCCTCCCCCCAAGCCTCCCCTAGTGGACATTTGGACCAAAGAGCCAACATCCTTATCAATTTTGTTCCCTCATTCTGCCCCAATTTGGGCTAGGGGTCTTGTTTCCCTAAAAACTTACTGCCTTTGGGCAACTCCTTATGTCAGGGGACTACAATTCCATTCAGCTTGCTCTTCTCATTGTGCAGATAGAAAGGCTGAGGCCCGGGAAGCGGGTGTGGCTCAATGGATAGAGCTGCCGTTTACCATATGGGAGGCCCTGGGTTCGCTTCCCGGGGCCTCCTTGTGAGGGCAGGCCGGCCCATGCGGCACAGTAGGCTGATGCAGCAAGACCTCACAGCAAGGGGGAGATAAGCAGACACGGAAGAAACACACAGCGAATGGACACAGTAAAACACAAGCAGCAAGGGGGGCATAAATAGGTAAATAAATAAATCTTTAAAAAAAAAAATGAAAAAAAAAGAAAGGCTGAGGCCCAATATGGGGGAGAAAGTTCTCTCAGTAAATAGCTTTAGCTTACTTTCTAAGTAGAACCCAGCTCTTCTTCAGTCTCCTAAATTCTGTCAGTTTTCTGTTTTAGTTTCTTTTGGTCAGTCCCTCACCCCAAAGTGGTTTCTCTCCTCAAACACTGCACATCCCTGGGTAGGTCTTAAACAGAGCCCCCAGTGTAGGACCTGCTCTATGCTGGGGAGTGTGACTGGTCTGACTCACAATGAGGACAGGGGCAAGGCCAAGTCCCTTACTGGCCAAGCAGGGTGGGCCAGCTTCAGCACAGCTAGAGGCAGTCCCTGCCCCTCTTACTCCAGACCAAGGGTTCTCAGAGGCAAAGAGGCCCAGCCTGGTACCAGTGACCAGGGCACATCTGCTGGGCTTAAAGTGGCATGTGCTGGGAGGCAGAATAGCTCAGGGTGAATGGTGAACATTTTGGAGCATTAATCCCAGCTCAGTCACTTACTCTTTGACTTCAGGCAAATCATTTCATTCTCCGAGCCTCATTTTTAAAATGGGGATA
The DNA here is from genome assembly GCA_029593785.1 of Cabassous unicinctus. Classification (NCBI taxonomy): domain Eukaryota; kingdom Metazoa; phylum Chordata; class Mammalia; order Cingulata; family Chlamyphoridae; genus Cabassous; species Cabassous unicinctus. The sequence goes on from JAQZBX010091286.1 coordinate 9,892, forward strand.
ATAAAACTTAAAGTTCAGGGCTGTTATGAACATTAAGTAGAACCACCCATGCAGGGCATAGTTTCCTTAGCACACAGCAAGTACTTACATGCCTGACACATTTGGAGACAACACACACCAGCTCACCACTGCTCTGGAGCAGTGCAGCTTAGGCTGCTGGGGCAGAGGGACAAGACAGTCATGATGGGAAGTTGGCCAAAGGGCAGATGCCCAGGAAAGCCACAACCTGAAGAGGTAAAGGCTTTGTCTAAAAGCTCAGGTCACTTAGGACCTTAGGGGAGCCATGCTGTGTCAGGAGACATGATGCACTTGCTATGGCATGACTGTTCCTTAATTTTCTCATATACTTAATGGGATCAATAGTATCTGTTCACTGCACAGAAAGGGAAGACTGAATTTAAAAATGGTTATGCAAAGACTGTCAAAGTTAAGTCCCCTTTCCTCTTCACCACACGCAGGTCTCAGGGTTGCTCACTGTACTCACCTAACCATTCCAGCTCATATACTTGTAACCTTCCTCCTTCCCTCAGGTGTGGGTTTTGCTACCAGGCAGGTGGCTGCCATGACCAAGCCCACCACAATCATCGAAAAGAATGGGGACACTATCACCATAAAGACACAGAGCACTTTCAAGAGCACGGAGATCAGCTTCAAGCTAGGGGTAGAGTTTGATGAGACAACAGCAGATGACAGGAAAGTCAAGGTGAGTCAGGAAAGCAGGCATGGGGGATGGAGGGCACTGAGACCCTGAAGGAGAACAGGCTGGTAGTCTTGGTTCTGTCATGGCACCCGAAGGGCAGGCTATTATGAGGGATTTAAATGAAACAAGGTTCATAAAACCTGGCTTTACGGAATGTCCATGTCCTAGGTGCTAAATACATGTTAGTTCAGTCCTTCTGTTTTCCTCCCCCTCCTTTTTGGGGAAGCATCTACTAGCTGCCTCTAGGAGTGCTAGGATGAAAATCTTAACTTTGAGGGCAGCACAGAGCCAGAATGTTCTTCTGACCTCAGCGTCTACTTCAGCTCCAACAGAATGACCTTCTGGAAGGCGTTCAACAGTTCTAAGTTTCTTTCCCCTTCCATAGATGGGGGAGTTATGTGGCCATGGCTGGGACCTGAAGTGCTCTGGGAATGATGCCCAGAAGTACAGGCCCTTCACAGAGTGCACAGGTCAGTCCTGGCCTCCATTAACAAATGAGGCAGCCAGGGACCAGAGACTGAGACCTACTCCAATGCTTCCTCGTCAACTCCCAACTCCTGGGAACTATTTCTAACCTGCCAGCTGACAGGCAGGAAGAGCTAAGGGTCCAGGGACAGGGCATTCACATCATCTTGGGTGTGTTTGCAGTGTCTTCCCACCAAGCCTTAGCCCCCCTCCTCCCAGCGGATGGAGGGAACACCTACACCCAGTCTCAACACTGACTTTGGCACTAAAGGTGGCCCCCACCTCCTTGAACCTGCTATCTTCTCAAGGGGCTGGTGTTACACCAATTAAACACAATGGTCCCTTGGGGCCTCCAGGCCAAAAATAATCTGTTCTAAATGGGCAGAAAGCTGGAGGAATGAGGAGGAAAGCGGTGGTGAGGACCCCAAATACAGTCTTCTCAGATTCTCCTACTGAACCCTGCTCAGCCATGGTCCCATAGCCTGGCTCAGAGCCCTAAATTCCTTGAGAAGAGAGGCCTGGGAGAGCTGCCAAATGAGAACCAGCTGGTGCAGCCTGGCAGAGCCCAGAGGACTAAAGTAGGCATTTGACCAAGGGGTGTAGAACACTCCAAGGGCACTCAGTCCCAGGACCCTGTATGGCTGCCTGCTGGTCAGCTGAAGGAGTCATATGGTATAGACAGACGACGGATAGGCATAAAAGAAGGAAAATCAGATTTTCCAATACTTCCCATCACCAAAGAGAAGAATGTTAGAAACAATACCAGAGAGATTCTCAGGACTACTCTTGAGCCAGGTTTCCCAGGGATATATAGACTAGTATGTGCCACTTATATATATCTTAGGGGAAATGACACTATGGGGCACCCCCTGGATATAGGATAAGTGCCCATCTCAAAGGCTGGTGGCGCTTCTCAGCAGGCTGTCTAGCTCCACCACACTGCCTGCCTCTCCCTTACTCTGCCCAACACCTAGCAGTAGTGGAGCAGAAGCTGGAGATGGATTGGACAACCTGCAGGACTAGGCTGGAGGTGGACTGCCTAAGCTCTAGTCCCAGCACCGTCACTAGTTTGGGCCAGAGGCTGAGTATTCTGTGGTCCCTGGGGACCAGACCCCATCCTGTCCCTCAATCCTGGCTCAGATCACAGCTCAGGCCCCTACTCTTTCCACAGTCCATTGTGACATTTGATGGAGGCAAACTTGTCCATGTGCAGAAGTGGAACGGGCAAGAGTCGACACTTGTGCGGGAGCTAAATGATGGGAAACTCATCCTGGTAAGACTGGCAACTTTGGAGCCTCACCCAATTAGTTACTATGGTTCCTCTTGAGCCGGGCCTTTTTTTTTTTTTTTTTTTTTT
>JAQZBX010091287.1:0-12407 GCA_029593785.1 Cabassous unicinctus
GCTGGTGGGGGGGTGTCAGGGATGGGGGTAGTGCATCGGAGGAAGTTCACCTGAACATATATACAAAGTATATAAAATTGTTCAAATGCTCACGGGGCATTGTCACAGTGGGTGGAGAATCACTCAATAAATGAGAGAATACTGAATTCCCATCCTGGAGAGCTCTGCCACATTCTCCAAGGGAGCAGCAACAATCCCCCAAGTGCAGGGGCAGTGTCTGGTAAAGGAAGATGATCCACTGATGGGCCCTTGTTATTGATGACTAGCCTTACTAGTCTTTGCTCTTGAAATTGAAACTTAGCCAATTGTTATGGGGTGCCTAAGGATTGCCTCCTGAGAGCCTCCTTGTTGTTCAAATGTGGCCTCTCTCTAAGCCAAACTCAGTATATGAATGCATTACCTTCCTCCCAGTGTGGGACATGACTCCCAGGGATGAGCCTCCCTGGCACGGAGGGATTACTACCAAGTGCCAACTGGTACTACAACTGGAAAAAGACCTTGAATAAAAGGGGGAAAAGGTAAAGAAAAGGAGCTCATATGGTTAAGAGACTTCAAAGTGAGTCGGGAGGTCATCCCAGAGGTAACACTTATGCAAATCTCAGTAGGCTCTCATACACTTCCAAAGTGGATATCACCCCAAATAGAGGGGCTCCTGAGGGCTCTGCAGACACTCAGGTCCTATGTGAGGGAGGAGAGCTCCAGAGTTTGGTGCCTTGCTAGTGGGCCCTACTTTGGAATTTGTGCTCCTGAGAGTGACAGAGCTGGACTCAAATATGTCTTCCCTGCACATAGTTACCTGTCCCTTCTATTTAAACCTATACGTGGTGCTGGAGTTTGTAGGTGTACATCCAGAGACTGGAGTCTTTGGGGCTGTCCATGTGCCAGCTGGGCCTGGAATCTCAGTGGAGCTGCAACTCCTACTCTACAGCTCAATGGACTCACCCAGGACACCTGGTGTGGAGATGGTGATGGACAACAGCCATCCCAGGGAATGGAGAGAGTCTGCAGCTTCAGAAAGATAATCCCATCCATCTTATCCATGGTATATAAGCCCCCTCTCATTTGGAGGTGGAATGGACATCACCATCCCAGACTTCTCAGGATTGGGGGAAGAGCTATGGACTAGAGTAGACTTACTGGTATTCTCTTATAGACATATTGTGATTCAAGCAGTGGAAGAAATTACAACATTAATGTAGAGCCAGTGGCCACTGGATGCTCTGGGGGCAAGGAGAGGGAAAAGCTGTTGTAATACAGGGGCTTTTCCGGGACTTGGGAATTGTCCTGAGTGGCATTGCAATGACAGATAGAGGCCATTTTATATCATCATATAACATGTTGAACTGTGTGGGAGAGAGTGTGGTCTACAATGTGAACTATGGTCCATGCTTAGTGGCAAAGCCCCAGGATGTGTATATCCATTGCAGGTGATGTGCCACACTAATTAAGGATGTTTATGTGGGAGGTTGTGGGAGGTGTGGGAGGTGGGGCATATGGAAATCCCTATATTTTTTGTGTAACATTTATGTAATCTAAGTATCTTTAAAAATTTTATTAAATAAAATAAAATAAAAGGTATTTCTGGTCTTAAAAAATACAATCTATTCTCAGAATTTATAACTGAAACTTTTAATCAGAGAGATAAATGTGCATTTAACAATAAAAAATAAAAATAAAAAAAAGAAGTAATTTCACCTTATTACAATCTATCACAAGCCCCATTTAAATAGTAATAGTTACTTAGGATAAAATCAAGGAGATTACAGATTAAAAGATTACAAATTGAAACCAGTATAGAACAACATGAACCAAACTGCAACCACGTGATTAGCTCTGTCCTTCTTTGTGAACATTACTGATGAATGCATCATATACTATTTGTAGAGTTTTGTGCTTCTAATAATAAGAGACCGCAAATAGGATGATGGGAAATGTAATGTTATGTCACTTTTTTTGACAACATATAAATGTGGCTTCCATCTTTTAATAAAATTCATGCTATTAAGCTACTGTTTTAAAAAAATTTTAAAACCTAGATCATTTACATAAAATAAATCACTAAAGATTTGCTTATTACTGTTTACAAGTACAAATTTTAAAATATTAAGAATCTCTGCTGTAAAAAGCAAGTATGCTCTGTATCTGTGAAAACTCTCAAGAAGGTATTGCTTTGCGGAGTGTACAATTTACCAACTTGGTGAGATTTGATATTTCAAAGTCAAAATAGTACTTCTAAGATGATAATAATAGACATTTTAAGCAAGTTTATCAAATACTCAAAAATTTACCAAGTATTTATATGTATTAACACAATTAATCATCACAACAATAGTGGGACAACTACTATTATCATCTCCATGTAAAATCAAGGAAATTGAGGCACTAGAAAAAATAGTGACTTGTCCCAGGTTATAACTGGCATGTGGGTGAGCCACCATTAAGGCCCTGATACCAGAGGTCCCTGCTCTGAACTCCTGAACTATATTAATTCTTTACTCATCAGTATTAAAAAATATTTCCTCATAACCAGCACTTCCAATACTAATAATTAAAATTATAAAGATGATTATTACATTAAAATAATCATCTTTATAATTCCTTATACTTCACATATTTACGGACACCTATGTGCCCAGAACTGTGTGATAAATGAAAGCTATAGAGAAGAATTAAGTAGAGTCCTTGTCCTCAAAGAATTCAAAGTCTAGGAAGAATGACATATAAATGTATAAGTATGGCAGAAGATAAACATGGCACCAAAAGAAGTACATGATAAAAGAACAACCAAACAATTATTTCTTCTCAAACTATTTTACTGCACCTTGCATGATAAAAATATTCCTGGTAAATCATATATATGATATATTCTTCTTTTCTCAATAACATCTCTTAGATATACTAGAGAAATTCAGTACTTAGAAGGAAATTGCAGGCAATCTTTTTGTAATGAAGGCAATCTTCCCATTAATTTATGTACTATTTCTCTGTTTGTGTGTGATGAAATCTGTCCCTCTCTATCATGAGTTTTTTACAAGAGTACCAAGAAAATAGTTAACTCCAGATGATAAGGTGTATATTTTTTTACTTTCCAGTTTTTTTAACAAAATATTTCAATTTAGAAATCAGAATCTTAAAAATTACTGAACAAATATGATTAAAATCTCAAACTCTTAGTTAAAACACGGTTTGAAAAAGCTGAAGATGATTTGTAACATCATTCTCTCCTATAAATAATGATGATGCATCTTGTTAAGTCTTTGCACACAAACATGGAGATACAGTAAATGAGGAAACACAATGGAGTAAGTAGAAATTGCTCTAAGCTAGCTGCAAGTTTCTAAATAAAAGCAAATCAAAAACTGTTGTGGACATCATGAAAACGGATAACTGCTCAACTGACATACTCTTTTTTTCTCTCTTTCTTCCTCCTTCCTCCCTGTCTCTTTCAGTTAGATCTTCTGTTTCCAAGATGTATTCTAGCTTGACCCTATGTTTGCTCAATTGGGTAACTCTGATACTGACAGGTTGCCTGGCAACATGACCGATAGAACACTCAACAGCCTGTGTGGTGGCTCTATTTTTTGGTTTGCAGGTGGGAGATTTGGATAGAATTTCATGAGGCTTTCACATTGCAACTCTTTCATTTCAGAGGATATATAATGAAGTTTATTGCTTGCATTAGTATGAAAGTTGCAATATTCAGTATCGTTTAAAGTTGTTTTTCATAACTATTAATATTTCCAGAAAATTTTAAAAGATTTAAATTGCTCTTTAAGTTCTTAATGTCTGTTGGAAGCTATTGATTAAAAACGGTATATTAACTAAAAGATGTTTGACTGGGACGGGGCATGAGGGAAACTTCCTGGGGGCTGGATATGTTTATCTTGATCTGGGTAGTGATTACACAGGTATATACCTATGTGAAAATCCATCAGTCAGGATATTTAAGATTATTGCTTTTTGCCAAATTTTAAATATATATATATATATAATATATATAGTGTTATTCGATTCAAGAATTTCAAAAAGTGTGATAATATGAATAAACATACATACAAATACACATATAAATGAGGCCTATATAAGTATATAAGCTTGGTATTTGTTAGTTTTGGAACAAAAATGCATATATATCTATGCTTTTACCACAGAACATGACATCTTCTTAAAGACTGGACATTTCTGTTGCATTTAATCAGTTTGACAATAGAGTCTATTTTGGTCATATGGAAACCAAGCTTTTACTAATAAATTGCTATTTATGGAGAGGGAAACAATGGTCAGTTCCAAAGAGCAAATTCAAGAGAGCTGACAGCCCTAATAAAAACATCCTGCAAATGATTTGCTATTTGATTCAACTTCACTGGACAACAAACATAATGCTGTAGATGTAGCAAAAGATTTTATTTGAAGATTTATCTCAATAAGACACCTCACACATCAAGCTGCAGATATGCCTTGGTGATTCCTGCCACAACAGTGTGCACTAAACCCCACTTGCCACAACTTCCTATAGCATAATTTAGACAGATGAAGAGACTGCCTTAAAATAGAAGTTTCTTGGTAACTACTATATTTTATTTTTTAAAACTTAATCAATCTCCACACAAGAAGAGTAAAGTCAGTCTCTGTACTTTGTATCAGTGGACCTTCTAAAAACCTTGTAGTATTGACTTAGTATAGTTTCTTTAAGTACTTTTACATTGTTTTATTTCATTTGATCCTCATCATGGCCTTAATATATATATTAATCATTTCATAAATGAGGAATCTCAAGCTCACAGAATTTAAGTGGTTTACCCAAAGCTGCACACTCTGTCTAAATCAACAATGTTCATAACTAAAAGTTGAAGTCAGTTTTCTATCATGCAATACCATGTTGCTCAATTAATATCTATCATTTCATTTCAGAATTATTAATTAGCAATACTTCTCAAAAAAGCCAGTTCCTATACAAATTAAACTTTGGCTTATTTAAATAAGTGTTTATCTGTTTATTTGTTGGACTTTAGGATAATTTCTTTTGACAATACAATATGTTTGAGGCAAATAAAAGGCACAGGATCATGCTGCATCAAAGCTGTCAAATATCTGGTAGGGGTTAGTTAGTTCAGCTAACTGTGGCCCAGATGGTTATATTGACTTTCACAAGTCTCATAACTTACTAATAGAATTCCAACTGAAACCCATCTTATCAGTTTCTTGGTTTGACATTACATAAATAAAGGGCTACTATCACAAACCTAAATTTAAACAATATTTCAGTATAGCTCAATGTGAAAAATGTTATAAGGCAGACATTGACTCTCAATGCCACCTAAAAGATAAAGCTCTAAACAAGATAAACAGGGTAAACTGGCCTTGTACCCTATCAATCAGCATTAGGCATGAATAACCACTGTCCTTCCTTGATAAATGAATTTCTGCTAATATAAGATAGGTAAAATGAAACACACCATTTATTGATCATATGATAGCCCTTTTGCATATATTATCATATTTAATCCTCACCCAAACCTTTCAAGATAGTTATTATCAGCCCTTTACAGCCGAGAAAGTAGAATCACATAGCATAAGAACTTGTTAGAGGTCACATAGCTAGTAATTTGCAGAGCTGGGATTGCAACCCAGCTCTGTTTGAAGCTAGAACGTGTGCACTTTCACCCACACTAGCCTGCCTTAGAAATCAGTTTACCTAAATGTAATTCCTGTTTTCTCTTCGTGACTATGACTGCTAAAAGCCTGCCTAGTACCTGTCTTCATCTTCTTCAGAGGTCTTGTGCAGTCAGTTAAAATGTACCATGTAATATAAAAGAGCTTCTTTTGCAACTAAGAATAATGACGGTTTGGTAGAAAATATCCAGTAACATTTCCAAGGAATCTCTTTGAGAGGAGCTAAATCAACTGGTGGCATGCATTTTTGCCATTGTATTTTCTTATTCTTACTGCAGAGAGCACAAATATGATAGTTGGGTCCCCATGGTCATCTTGAATCATGAGAAAAACCTTAAGGAAGAATCTAAGATCGCAGAACCTACAGACAGAAGAAGACTAAATTCCTAATAACCAAAGATTTACAATTCTAGCCCCAAAATACCTAAGACCAGACTTTGTTTATGTAGGTGAGAATCTGAATTCTACCTTGTTTAAACCAAAGAAGTTTTGTTACACGTAATCCATTTTGAGCCTAATTGCACATCAACTGATACAGCTACAATTCATTTTTTTGTTGAAAAACTATTAAAATAGTATTAATTCAAGACTTTTATTCTGATAAATGCAGAATTGTTATCTTGCTTATAAAAATGTGAAAAGCTGGGTAAAAATATATATGAAAAAATTGTGCAGTTTTGCTTGCACTTAGAAGGTCAAAAGACAATAGAATATTGCTCTTATCCTAACCTGAGAAAAGACCAGCAAATATACAAAACAATAACTTATCCTTGAGCCCCCAGAGAGCTAAGGTCACAAGGCAAACACCTGAACTTAATTTCAAAGAATAACAGGAACTCTGAAGAGATACAGGATATATGGACTTTTTCGCATTTGACAGAACAAGAGAAATATGTGGTCACCATGAAAGTGGGTAAGAAAAATACAGCTAAAATTACAATAATTACTTAAAATCCAAGTATGGCCCAATATAACAATGTAAACAGACACGCTGGGATGTGCCAGACACAAGGGGGTATGCAGTCACTCATAAGCTGTCTTTTACATGCCTCTACCTGCTGCTCAGAAGATTCAAGGGCAGGGCAGGAGACCAAATAGAGCCCTTTGAAGATTCTGTGCACAGGCACAAAATCCTTCCCAATTCCGCAGAATCTTTTCTAATACAAAGCAAACACTTTAGCCTTTTAGCACAACAAACCCTCATGTTTTCAGGGCCCTTGTAAAGATCCATAATACTGTGGAAAGGATAGAAGCAAAAGTCATCTGCCCATGGTAGAGGGACTGAAAACCCTCTTGGGCAGAGAATCCTGCACTGACACAAAGCAGAGATCTGCCATCTCTGCGGAGAGAGCTGGACAATTTCTCCCACCAAAGAACCTGACAGATTCGAGGAGGATTTTGGCCACTGTGGGAGGAATGTGCAGGAATGCTGAAAGACCCACACACCCAAGGTCCAGGTACACAGGGCATGTCTAAGATTAAAGCTGGAGCAAAGGAACCAAGAATGTCCCCCTGCTCCTCTGAAGCATCACATCAAGTAACAAGTAACAGAACCCTACCACTGAGGGAGGTATGAGAGTGTAAAGGCAGACCTCTGCTGTTATGCAAGCTCGTGAAGCATGGCGAAAGAGGAGAAAGGAGCATGAACACGGAAAAATCCTCTGGCACCCCAGGTCCCACATTAAGCAAAAGGAAGCATCAACTCTGAAGTCTGTTATGCACATAAGACTGTTAAAACAACCACAAAATCCAAATCCAGCTTAACTACTGGCTAAATTGTCTCCACTCATACACACACACACACACACACACACACACACAAAATATCACACTGATAAAAGAAGAAAAGTGTCCTTTTCCAGGCATATATAGGATTAAACTCAGTCTCTACTATTCTCGGACACAAAGTGCCTGACATTCAAACATTATGAAATACACGAAAATGCTAGAAAAAAAATCACCTAGTGTCAATAGATAAAGTAATCAACAGAATCAGATTCAGAAATGACCCAGAAGTTGGAACTATCAGACAGACACTTTAATCATGATTAATATGTTAAAGGATATAATGAAAAAGGTGGACATTATGAATGAATAGTTGGGAAATATGAGCAGAAGGATAGGAACTATTAAAAACTGCCAAATGAAAATGCTGGATGTAAAATATGAACATTAGGCATGAATAATCCCTTGAACAGGCTCTTCAACAGATTAGACATGATTGAAGAACAAAGAAGTGAACCTGAAGAGAAGTCAATAGCTATTCTCAAAATTGAAACACAAATAGAAAAAAGAGTAGGAAAAAATAGAACATCCCAGAGTTGTAAGGACTATATCAAATGACCCCACATGTGTGCAACTGGAGGCACAAAGGGGAAAAAAAGAAATAGGATAAAGTAAATATTTAAAAAGATAATGGATGAGAACCTTTGAAAATTAATGAAAGACAAAGACCACACAAAGTCACACAGCTAAAAATGCTTCAGAATTTGGGATCTGAACCAGGCGGTATGATTCTGGAGCCCATGTTCTTAAGCAGTATATTAGACAGTAAAAAAAGAAGTACTCCCTGTGCTGGGTGTTATTGTTTTCCCTTGTCCAAATTATTGTTTAGAAAATAGGCAAGTTAAGTCTAAAATATTGGTCTTTTATGAACCCAAGATATTAAAACTTGAATTTAGCACTCCATCCTTGTTTCATTTTAAGCTCTGCTGAGTAAAAAAGACAAATCACATTAAGATGGCGTATTTACTATTCTAATCTATAATTGAGTACTATCATAAATTACTCTGCTCCTGTTGCCCAGCATACAAGTGAATGTATATAAGAGATTCATCATTAACTGTAAGGGTTATTACTACCCAGTCGTCAGAAGATTTTTCTTCCTACAGAAAGTTCTAGCTAAGAGAGAGCAAACTCTGAAAAAAGAAAATTGTTTCTCCAACTATTGGAAACATCATTTTCCATTTCAGTCAACTTGGAAACCTCAGTTAGTATTTTAGAGGAATGATTGTCCAGTAGTTAACTGCCCAGACTCAGATATTGACTGAGTGGGAAAATATCAGCTCTGCTATTTTCTAGTTTTGTGGTCTGGGACAATTTACTTTATTAACTTCTCAGTTTCCTTTTGTGCAAATGGGTATGACAGTAGTATCTAACTCTCACAGTTGTTTGAAGATTAAAAGAAACAATAAATATAAAGCATTTAAAACAAAGTATGATACTTAGTAAACTGCTATGCAAATGTAAATTATTAATATTACTTCCTGACCCAGTTTCCTTCAAAAATCTCACCAGCAGTTTTCTCCCTTTCTCTCTACTCCCACTACTATAACTCAGATATTATACTCACATCTTTATCCTTATACTCCTACAGTTCCCTAAAAAATTATCCTCCTGTCTACAAGTCTTCCAACTGGACTCCATTCTGAAGACCCTCCCAAATTAATATTCAAAACTAAATTTTGTTTCCAGGTTTGGCCCACACAAAATATTCTCTTTTTAAAATCTCTTTCAATTAAATTCAAATTTCTTACTCTGGTTATCAGTATTTCTTACAACCTGGCTCCAGCCTTAGTGTCCAATATTATTAGTCCAACACAAGAAAATTATTGTATTTCCAAACTAATTAATTTGCCATTCACTGAATGTGAAGTATGTCTCTTTACCTCTAAACTGTGGCATGCCATTTCCTTTGACTTCTCTGCTAACATTTTCTACCTGCATCAAGATCTAGCCCAAATGCAACCTCCATGACAAAATTTTGGACCAACGCAGTTCAGAATTATATCTCCCTTTTCAAACTTACTCTAATGTTTATATTTTCATATGCTTACACATTTTATTGTTTCTCAAATTATTTGAAATGTCTTTTGCTTTGCTAAATTTATACCAATTCGCTTGGCATAAATTATCCTATCCTCTGTTTTACTTATGCCTGGGTATATGTTACTTCCTGAAATTTAAGATAGAACTTCCTTGAGAGTAAGTTTTATCCTTTCCCTCTACTTGCTCTTGGCACAGTGCCTGGCACCATGTAGGAGCATGCAATAAATACATAATTAAATGAAAGAGATTTCTAAATTAAATCATTACCTTTGTCCCCCCAAGACCAACTAGAGCAAATTGTAAAATACATTAACTTAATGTTCTTTTTTAAAAAATTCCATATCAACAATGGTAACTATCATTAATCCTTTCCTTCACTCTTTCTGACTTATAACTAAGAGGAAAAATCTCACTTAAAAATTAAGTTAGAAATGCAATGTGTGAGAAACATAGAACAGTAGTGAAACCAGTCATGAGAAATCTTGAAATTAAACAACTTAGTAAAAACTAGCAAATAGCTCATCCAATTTTTATCTTTAATATACATTTTCCTCAGTCTTCACAAATGTCAAGAACTGTAAATAGAAATGTATTCTTTTATGACTGTCTGCCAAATCCATTCAGCATGACTGCAATTGAGTGGAAGAATAAAAATATGTATTACTTACTGTATATGGTGCTTGGGCAATTTCAAAATGATTTGCAAACATTCATCCTCAAAATACTCCTACAAAATGCATCTGCAGAGGAAGAAAAAAATCCCAAACAGTAAGCAATTTGTCAAGGTCACAGGAAAAAACTAGTCCAGATCAACACACACTCAGCTCCTACATACTTTAACATACTGAAATAAGATTTTTGCAAAATATAGATTATACAGCAAGGAAAATATAATGAATGGGCTGATGAAAAAAATTCTCAACTCTATGCAAATATTCTAAAGATCAGTCAAAGGGGGGACTCCTACGTAAGAGGTAAGAAAAATCTGCAAACGAGCTTGAGCATTATGTGCAAGAAACACAATGCCCCCAGAAGATTGAGAGAACAACATAAAAGCAATCCAAAATGATGGTATGTTTATACATAAATTTAGTTGGAGATGTGCAGTGGTTATTCAAATAATTCAAGTTTTCAAATGTACTTTTGTCTCCTATATGTAGATCACTGAGGTAGAAGAGAATTTTGCTTGATTTATCCAGAGAATTGCACCAATTCATTTTATAATTACATTTCAGTTCTAATTGAAAATCATGCGCTAAGAAAAATGTTGGCATGCCACTTGTACACCTCACAAAAATATACCAAGAGATCCATTTTCTGTTTTCCAGGAAGTCAATTTGATTACAAAGAGAAAGTTATTTAATCAGATTTTATTAATTAATTTGTTTCAGAGGCAGAATGTTGGATTTGTTAAAAGCTCAAAATATTTCAACTTAAATGGATTTTATGCTAATTAGTATACTGTTTTATAAAAGAACTATTCAAAAGAAATAAAATAAAACACAACCTAATAAAAATTGTTCATAGCCTTTTAAGTAGTTTGTTAATTCAAAAAGATGAGGATTGCAGCAGAAAATACAAATTAAAATTCCCCTAAGTATGGAGTATACGCATTAGCCAGCATCTTCAGAATAACTACAGTTCTTAATGAATAATTAACAAAATTTCTGAAGATAGATTTGATCCTTTAGTATACTAAGCAGAAATAACAGTTTACTAATACAGGAAGGGTGTGTTTATATTCACCAAAACTGTAACCAAATCAACAGTTCAACAGCAGAACAAATATTCTGCATAGAAAGCCTAGTGCATCTTTCTCTAGTGTGTGAAAGACACCAGCAAGGCACTGACCTCTACCTGGCTCAGGAATGCATGATTTTACTAAGGCCTGAAACATGGCCTCTCAAACGAGAGGATGCTATACATAGTTCATAAGTTTGACACTCAATAGTAAAAACAATCAAGAAATTCACCACCAAATTATATAATTTATAAAAATATAAGGTCTAAGAATAAAACTTAGACCTTAATACAAACTCACTTTCACATGTAATTTGAATAGAATTATAAAATTATAACAATTAGTAGATCTGTATAATTCTTCACACCCTTACCTATTTATCCTCACAGACAAGGAAGACTGAGGTTAACACTCATCATGTGACTTGCCAGTTGGACACAGCTAACAGGAGGGGAGCCTGGTCTCAGAGCCAGCTTTTCTGACCCAGGTTTTCTTCAACCACATCTGCCAGCCCCTGTGTTATATTCAGTGCAGAGGTGGAAACCCACAGGCCTATTAACCAAATCTGGCTTACTGACATGTTTTGTTTGTCCCACACCATTGTTTTAAAAATATTAAACAGTATTCAAAATCAGGAGATTTTTCATAAAAATTCTGATTTCTAGCTTCCGGAAAGTGTGAAGATATTGTAAGATGGGGCTCACAGCTTCCGTAAAGATCAGAAAAACAGCTGCCCCTCCTACATGGGGCATTCTCTCTGCACCTGCACTTACCTCATCACTTTTGCTAGTTATCTTCTACTCTGTCTGTTTCCAGCTTTGGAGTATTTTGCTCCTGGTACAAGTACTCCTTACCTACTGGTCCTCTTTGTTTTCTGGGAAACTATAGGAAAGACTTTCTTTAATTATACTTAAAAAGACTATGGCATTGGTTGAAGCAACCATTTATAATTACTATTTTTCACTGGATTCTTATAATCAGCTTCTATTGATAAATTTTCTTGTTTCTAGCTATACACATTTTCAAATTTTGTGGATTTGAATTTCCATTTATTTAAATATATATTTGGTCATTTTTAAAGCTAATGGAGAAAGTTACAAACACGACTGGTCTATTATCAAGACAGTCAATGATCTCAAGTAATGATTTTACATTTATCATAGAC
>JAQZBX010091288.1:0-12408 GCA_029593785.1 Cabassous unicinctus
GGAGAATTAAGCATATGGCCAGAGAGTCAGTCGGTTCAGTTAGGATATAAACTTTATTTTAGGAGTCTCTGCTCCTTGAGGATGGCAAGGTAATTTGTAGGTACTGGAGGTAAAGAGCAGAGGTGAAGTAGGGGGAGCTTCAGGGAGGGGACCCCATACTGCCATGTCCCACAACAGGTCCAGCCATGCTCAGCAGTGTCTCCTTCAGGAAGGCTTTGCTTGGCCTCCTGAATTTATTAGATATATGTATCTGTCTCCACCACTTATCCTAGAAGGGATCAAGAAAACTGAGGATTCTCAACCTCAGTGATGTCTCTCAGAACTCCCCTATTCTAATGACCCATAAAGTTTGGAAACCACTGCCAAATGTTTCTACCCAACAAACAGACTATGTATTCAGACAGAAGAAAATTGTTCCAACATTTTTTGTAATACACAATTCTGTACATCTATTTTTGTACTTATCAGTTAACTAGTAATTTGAAAATCAAGAATACATTCACCAAAAATTGCATTAGTAGCATCTCTCTTCATATGTAGTAAGTCTAGTCCCCATACTGTCAAAAAAGTAAGCACAACAGACCATTTAACAAAAACCTGAAGTAGAATGTGAAGCTGGCAGACAGTGTGGAATACCAGGGCCTGGCCAGGAGTCAGGTAGAGGGGGCTAGCCCAGCTCTCATACTTGCACTCTTGGATTATTCCTTGGTGCCTGCGAGGCTCATCACTGAAAATCATGTCTCCTGCAGGGGCAAAGATAATGAGTCTATTTGCTGAGTTTGGCTTAGAGAGAGACCACATTTGAGTAACAAGGAGGTTTTCATGAAGTAACTCTTAGGTAATAAATATTATTAAACTAAGTTTCAGTTTTACTAGTATAATATCTAGGGTTTGGTGTATTGGTCTGTTTTGTTTTATTAGGCACTACCTATGTACTTGAGAGATTCTTGCCACTCTATTAAAGAACATAGCAGGACTCCTCAGAGTGGGAATTTAATATTTTGTTGGTTATTATGTGGGTCTCCACCCACTGAGATAATACCCTATGACCACATGAACACATTCATATTCCATAGAGGCATGCTCCAGGTGCACCCTTCCCCACACATCCGTCTACCACCAACACCCTGCACCAGTGACCCTTCCCTACCATACTTGCCAAAAGAACACTGACAATTTTATTCTTAACCACAGTTCTCTACCTCCCCAGAGTTCACGTGTTCCTTCCTCCAGCCCTCCTACTAGTTCTATGGATAGCCCAATCCACCTCACCAAACCCACTCACACTCACACTCCAACATCATTGACCCTTTTCACATTGCTGCACCCCCATCACCCCCATCTACTGCCAAACCACCCCCATCCACCTTATCACAGAGTCTGCCCAGATTGAGCATCAGTTCATCACTTTCTATCCCCTTTCTGTCTCCTGGTAACTTAATCTCTAGACTCTGCCTCGGTTAGTCTGCTCAATATCATTAGCTCATATCAGTGAGATCATGCAATATTTGTCTTTTAGTGACCTGCTTACTTCACTCAACATTAGGTCCTTCACCCACAAGGAGATTCACCCATGTTGTCACATGTGTCAATACTTCATTCCTTCTTACAGCTGAGTAATATTCTATCATATGCATATACCACATTTTGTTTATTCATTCATCCATTGATGGGCACTTGGGTTGCTTCCAACTTTGGCAATTGTGAATAATGCCACTATGAACATTGGTGTGCATATATCTATTCAATTCCCTGGTCTCAATTATTCTTGGTATATTCCTAGTAGTGGGATTGCTGGATTATATGGCAATTCTATACTTAGATTCTTGAGGAAATACCAAGCCATCATCCACAGTGGCTACACCATTCTACATTCCAAACCATCAGTGGATGAGTGTTCCTATTTCTCTACATCCTGACATTTATAGTTTTCTGTTTTTTTAATAGCAGCCAGTTTAATATGCATAAGATGGCATCTCATTGTAGTTTTGATTTAATTTCCCTAGTACTAGTGATGTTGAGCATCTTTTCAAGTGCCTTTTAGCCATTTGTATTTCCTTTCTGGAAACATGTTTATTCAAATCTCTTGCCCATTTTAAAAATGTGTTGTCTTTTTATTTTTGAGATGTACATGATTTCTTTATATGTTCTAGATATTAGGCCCTTAACAGATAGATGGTTCCCAAATATTTGGTTCCCCAAATATTTTCTCTCATTGAGTAGGTTACCTTTCCACTTTCTTGACAAACTCCTTTGAAACACAAAGTTTTTAAATTTTCTAGAGGTTTCAGTTGTCTTTTTTTTTTTTTGGTTGCTCATGCTTTGGGTGTAAAGTTTTTGAAACCATTTCCTACTACAAGATCTCATAGATGCTTTCCTATATTATCTTCTAGGATGTTCTATCATCACTAAAGTTTTTTATTGTTGTTGCACTGGATTACTTAAGGAAACTTCTAAATTCAGGAAAAACATTCACACTCTGTGGAAAATGTATGGACTCCCATTTATCACTCTGAAGTGCTTCTCCATGGAAGATGAATATATTACCAGA
This sequence comes from Cabassous unicinctus, assembly GCA_029593785.1. NCBI lineage: Eukaryota > Metazoa > Chordata > Mammalia > Cingulata > Chlamyphoridae > Cabassous > Cabassous unicinctus. The sequence goes on from JAQZBX010091288.1 coordinate 2,552, forward strand.
GACACTGGCCCAGTAACAGAAAACAATGCAGTTGGTATTATCACCTTTGGAGAACACCTCAGACCTTCTATAAACATTGTCATCTGCATTGTCAAAAGGCTATTGAGGGTTTAAGTCTCCCTGACATTGGGGGATTAATACAAAACAGTAAACGATGCATCTAGAAAAAGACCTTGACAGAGGTAGGAACATTAAACACAAAAGAGTTTTTACAGCTAAGAGATTTCAAAGTGAGTTGGGAGGGCATTCCAGAGGTTATGCTTATGCATGTCTCAGGTTGATCTAACTGCCACAGTATAAAAAAAATAAAAAAATAAAAAAGCCTCCAACAGGGGTGCTTCCAAGGGTTCTAGAAATATCTGGACACTATAGGCAAGGCCCACAACTCCATGAAATCAGTACCCCATTGGTGGGCCTTACTTAGAATATATGATGACCTATTTCCCTAATGAAACAGAGTTAAACTCATTTATACTTTCCCTACACATGTTTGTTCTACCCCTTTATCTGACATTAGCACTATAACTATTAAATATATTTCCAAGAAACATAAATCTTCAGTCTGTTCATATGCTGGTTGAGACCTGAATCTCAGCAAAGTTGCAACCAACACCTACTCTCCAGTTCATCAGATTCACCCAGCACAATGAACAAAATGATGATTATGGATAAACCCCATGCAAAAAAGCAAAGAGTATCTACAACTGCAAGCAAAACAGTTCCTTCCATCTGCCCCATAAGAGCTAAACCCTCTCTCAACCTGAAGCAGAGTGGGCATCACCATCCCAAAATCCTCAAGATTGAGGAATGAACAAACATAAGGGGGAACTGCAATCGTGGATCAAAGTAGACATTATTATTGTAGTAATGGAAGAACTTGTAACATTCCTATAAATATAGTGGTTACCAGAGGTTCTGAGGGGAGGGCAAGGGAAGAATAGGTGGCACATATGTCTTTTTTAGGCATTGGAATTGTTCTGCATGATATTTGCAATGATGGATACAAGCCATTATATATTTTCAATACCTATAAAATTGTACTGCACAAAGTGTAATCCTTAATGAAACCTATAGACCATGGTTAATAGCAATACCTCAATATTTGTTCATTAATTTTAACGAATGTACCACACTAATGTAAGGGGGATATAATAAGGGAATGTACCACAGTAATGTAAGGGGAATATAATAGGGGAAAATGTGAGAGGGGGAGTCGGTGGGGTATATGGGAATTTGCTATATTTTTTATGTAACTTTTCTGTAATATAAAACATCTTTAAAAATAAAGCTAAAAATATTACTACAAAAAAAGTTCAAGGATTTCAATGAAAAGATGAACATCTTGAGTAAAAAAATGGAAATTCCATAAAAATATTTCTAAAGAAATGAAAGAGGTAAGACTAAAATTTTTTTAAAAAATCCTTAACAGAAGCCTGGAGATTGTAAAATAGAGTACCAGTGAAAGTGGAGAGAAATAGATAGAAATTATACAAACAAAAGTATGAGAAGGGGAAAAAGGCTGAAAAATATTTAAGAGACTCAGTAACCTGTTGCACAATTTAATGTGGTCCATATTTATAACTGAAGGCCCAAAAATAGAGGAAAGAGATATTGGAGTAGAAAAATATTTAAGAAACAATGGCTGATGGCTGAAAATACTCCAAAGAAGACAAACAATATCAATCTTTGGATCCAAAAAGTGAGTGAACCCTAAGTAGGATAACCACAGAGACAACCATGCCTAAATATCACAATCAAATTTCTGACAAATTTCTGAGATAAAGATAATTTAAAGGCAGTCAGAATATAAAATAAGTACATGTCTGACAGAGGGAAAATAAGAATGAACATTGCTTTCTAATTAAAAATCATATAAGTCATATTTTGCCAATTGTGAATAATGTCACTATGGTCATTGGTGTGCAAATGTCTGTTTACATCACAGTTTTCAGTTCTTCTGGATATATTCCTATAGAGGAATTGCTGGATCATATGGCAGTTCTACATTTAGCTTCCTGATGAACTACCTGTCTTCCACAAAGTCTGAACCATTTTACAATGCCACCAACATTGGAGGAGTCTTTCTATTTCTCCATATCCTCTCCAGCACTTATTGCTTGTTTTTTTCAATAATGGCCATTCTATGTGGTACGAGATGATACCTCATTGTCATTTTGATTTGCATTTCCCTAATAGCTAGCGATAATGAAGATTTTTTTCATATGCTTTTTGGCCATTTGTATATCCTCTTTGGAGAAATGCCTATTCAAGTGTCTTGCCCAATTTTTAATTGGATTTCTTGCTCTTTTATTGTGGAGTTGTATGGTCTCTTTATATAGAATGAAAATCAAACCCTTATCAGATATGTGTTTTCCAAGTATTTTCAACCATTGAGTACACTGCCTTTTCACTTTCTTGATAAGTCCTTTGAATCAAAAAAGTATTTAAGTTTGAAGAGGTCCCATTTATACATGTTTTCATTCATTGCTCATTCTCAATACCTACTACCAGGTCTTGAAGATGTTTTTCTATATTTTCTTCTAGGAGCTTTATGATTCTAGCTTTTATATTTAAGTCTTTCATCCATTTTGAGCTAATTTTTTATAAGGTGTGAAAGAGGGGTCCTCTGCCCTTCTTTTGGATATGGATATCCAGTTCTCCCATCACCATTTTTGAATAGACTTTTCTGCCCCAGCTGAGTGGGTTTGACAGGCTTGTCAAAAATCACTTGACCATATAGGTGAGGGTCTGTTTCTGAACCATCAATTCGATTCCATTGGTCTATGTGTGCATTGTTATGCCAGTACCATGCTGGTTTTCACCAGTGTAGCTAGGTAATATGATTTAAAGTCCAGAAGTAAGAATCTTCCAACCATATTTTCCATTTTAAAGATGTTTCTGGCTATTCGGGGGCCCTTAACCTTCCAAATAAATTTGATAATTGTTTTACATTTTTTAAAAAAAAGGCTCATGGAATTTTTATCAGGATTGCATTCAATCTGTATATTAATTTGGGTATAATTGACATAGTAATGATATTTACTGTTCTAGTCCATGAACATGTAATGTTCTTCAAGTTATTTAGGTCTTTTTAAATTTCTTTTAGCAATGCATTGTAGTTTTCCAAATATAATTGCTGTACATTTTTGGTTAAGTTTATTCCTAAATATTTGATTATTTTAGTCACTATTGTAAATGGATTTTTTACTAACTTCCTTTTCATATTGTGAATTACTAGTGTATAGAAACACCACCAATTTTTGCATATTGATCTTGTATCCTGACACTTTACTGAAACCCTTTATTAGCTCCAGCAGCTCTGTTGCAGATTTTTCGGGACTTGCTAGATATAGGATTGTGTCATCTGTGAATAGCAAAAGTTTTACTTCTTCCTTTCCATTTAAATGTCTTTTATTTCTTTTTCTTGCCTGGTTGCTCTAGCTAGAACCACTAGCACTATACTGAACAACAATTGTGACAGTGTGCTTCCTTGTCTTGTTTCTGAACTCAACAGGGAAGCTTTCAGCCTTTCACCACTGAGGACAATGTTAGCTGTAAGTTTCTCATACCTGGCCTTTATCATGTTGAAAAAGTTTCCTTCAATTCTTATCTTTTGTAGTATTTTTATCAAGAAGGGATGCTGTATTTTTTTTAAATGCCTTTTCTGCATCAATTGACAGGATCATGTGATTTTTTTCTTCTTTGATTTATTAATATGGTATATTTCACTGATTCATTTTCTGTGTTGAACCACCCTTGCATATCTGGTATAAAACCCACTCTGTCATGATGAATAATTAATGTGTTGTTGGATTCTATTAGCAAGGATGTTGAGGATTTTTGCATCCATATTTTTAAGGGAAATGGGTCTGTAATTTTCTTTTTTCATAGTATCTTTATCTGGCTTTAGTATTAGGATGGTATTGGCCTCATAGAATGAGTTTGGTAGCATTCATTCTTCTTCAATGTTTTGGAAGCGCTTGAGTAAGGTTGGTATTAAATCTTCTTTGAATGGTTGGTAGAATTCACCTGTGAAACCCATCTCATCATGGGCTTTTCATTTTGGGGAGTTGTTTGGTGACTGTTTCAATCTCTTTACTTGTGATTGGCTTGTTGAGGTCTTCTATGTCTTCTAGGGTCAATGTAGATTGTTCATACATTCATAGGAATTTTTACATTTTGTCTACATTGTCTAGTTTTTTGGCATACAGTTGTTCATAGTATTCTCTAATGATGTCTTTTATTCCTGTCAAGTCAGTAATAATATTCCCATTTTCATTTTTTATTTCATTTATTTGCATCTTCTTTCTTTTTTTCTTTGTCAATCTAGCTAAGGGTTTGTTGATTTTGTTAATTTTCCCCCCCAAAAAAGACAACTTTTGGTTTGGTTAATTCTATTGATTTTTTGTTCCCAGGTTCAATTATTTCTGCTCTGATCTTTGTTATTTCATTCCATCTACTTGCTTTGAGATTAGTTTGCTGTTCTTTTCAAAGTTCTTCCAGCTTTTTAGTTAGATCATTGATCTAACTAAGAGCTAAGGCTCTTTCTTCTTTTTTAATGTAAGCATTGAGGGCTATAAATTTACCCCTCAGCACTGCTTTTGCTGCATCCCATAGGTTCTGATGTGTTGTGTTCTCATTTTCATTCTTCTTAATATATTTATTGATTTTTCCAAAAATTTCTTCTTTGACTGACTGCTTATTTAAGAGTGTGTTGTTTAATATTCATATATTTGTGAATTTCCCCTTTTTCTCCTCTTATTGAATTCTACCTTTATTCCAATATGATCCAAGAAAGTTCTTTGTATAATTTCAATCTTGTTGAAATTATTGAGATCTGCTTAGTGACCCAACAAATGGTGTATCCTGGAGAATGATTGTATATCCTGCTGATTTGGGGTGCAATGTTCTGTATATATATATTAGGTTTAGTCCATTTATCATATTATTCAAGTTCTCTGTTTCTTTATTGATCCTCTTCCCAAATGTTCTATCCAAGGCTGAGAGTGGTATATTGAAGATTCCAAATATTATTGTAGAGATACCTATTTCTCCCTTCAGATTTTCCAGTGTTTCCCTCATCCTGGTTAGGTCCATAGACATTTATGACTTTTATTTCTTCCTGGTGAAATGCCCATTTCATTAACATATAATTTTCTTCCTTTCTATAATAAGAATTTTCCTTTTAAAATCTATTTCATCAGATATAAGTATAGCTACTCCAGCTTTTTGTTTGTTTGTTTGTTTGTTACTGAACGTGTGGAATACTTTTTTCCAACCTTTCACTTTCAATCTATTGGTTGAAATCCTTGTGTCTAAGGTAAGTCTCTTGTAGAGAGCATATAGATGGCTCATATTGTCTTATCCATTCCACCAGTCTATGTCTTTTGATTGGAGAGTTTAATCCACTAGTATTCAATGTTAGTACTGTAAAGCAGTACTTATTTCACCCATTTTGACCTTTGTGTTTTATTTGTCATATTTTATTTTCACCACTCTTTTGACACTTTCAGTTATTTTCTGATATAATCTTCATTTCTAGACACTCTCCCAAGCCTCTCACTCCTGTATTTTCATTTCAGGCTGTAGCACTTCCTTTAGTATTTCCTGCAAATCTGGTTTCTTTTGCTATAAACCCTCTCAGTTTCTGTTTATTTGTGAATATTTAAACACACCCTCATTTTTGAAATACAATCTTGCCTCATATAAAATTCTTAGCTGGCAGTTTTTCTCTTGCAGAAGCTTAAATAAATCATACCACTGTCTTCTTGCCTCCATGGTTTCTGATGAGAAATATACACTTAATCTTTTTGGGGATCCCTTATATGTTAAGCAGCACTTTTCTCCTACTGTTCTCAGAATTCTCTTTGTCTTTGGCATTTGACATTCTGGTTAGTATGTGTCTTGGTGTTGATTTATTTGAATTTATTTGGTTAAAAGTACGTTATGTGTAAATAAATTTTTTGTTGTTAAGAAAAAAAAGAAAGAAAGAGTACGTTGTGTTTCTTGAACACGGATATCTATGTCCTTCAATTGGGTTGGGAAATTTTCTACCATTATTTCTTCAAATATTCCTCCCCTTTTTTCTTTCTCTTCTCCTTCTGGGACACCCATGACACATGTGTTTGCATGTCTCTTGCTATCATTTAGTTCCCTGAGACCCTGTACAATTTTGTGCACTTTTCTTCATCTCTTCTTTTGTATGTCCACTTTTGAGGCCATGTCTTCAAGCTCACTGATCCTTTCTTCTGCCTCCTCAAATTTGCTGTTATATGCTTCCAAAGTATTTTTAATTTCATTTATTGTGCCTTTCACTCACATAAGATCTGCTATTTTTCTATGTGTGCTTTCAAATTCTTCTTTGTCTTCTTAATATCCTTATTACCCGGTGTCTTCTTAATATCCTTAATATCTTTATCCATCTCATTGAATTTATTAAGGAGATTTGTTTGAACATCTGTTTAGTTGTCTCAACTCCTTTATGTCATATGAAGGCTTATCTTGTTCCTTTAACTGGACCACAGCTTCCTGTTTCTTGGTATGGATTGTAATTTTTTGTTGGTGTCTTGGCATCTGGCTTCCTAGATGCATTTATTTTGAGTACAGTTTCTCTCTTTTGCTTGGGGCTTTCCTTCCTTTTCTCCCTTGCTGGTTGTGTAGTAGGAGCCAAAGATGTAGTTGGTACTTTTAGCTATGGTGGCTGAACCTTCTCATGTTGCCCCCAGAACCAATGAAGCTTCTCCCAGCTTTCTTGTCTGCCAGGGGTAGGGACAGAGCCACAGCTGTGTGTAATAATCCATGTCATGCAGTCCAATACCATCTGTAGTTCCCTAGAGAGACTGATGAAGCTTCATGCCCCTTCCTCCCCTGCTTGGGGCAGGGATGGAGCTACAGCTGTGGGCCACAATCTATGCCATGCAAGTACAAAACGCCTGCAGTTGCACCCTGGTAGACTGGTGTAGCACCAGCCCCCTCACCAGAGGTTGGGATGGACCCTCTTCAGTGCCCAACAATCTAATCTGTGTGGGCTGGATGTGACTGCAGTTGCCCAGAAAGGCTGAGGGATTACTGACCCTTAAGCCCTTTAGGGCATGGGAATGGAACCACCGATGTGCCACAGTTCTGTGTAGGTTGGAAGTGTCTGCCAATGCCCAGAGAGGCTGGGGAAGCACCAGCCCCCTCCTATCTTATTGGGTGATGGGGGTGGATCCACAGGTGACTTCAGTTCAGTCCCTATAGGTCAAAAGTACCTGTCATTGCCTGGAGGGGCAGAGAAAGCATCAGCCCTTTTCTATTCTATTAGGGGTTGGATCCACAGGTGCTCAACAGTCCAGTCTGTGCAGGCCATAAGTGCCTGCAATTGCTCAGAAAGACTGAGGAAACACCAAGCCCCTCCTATCTTATTGGAGAGTGGGTGGGGGTTGAGCCACAGGTGCCCCACAGTTCAGTCCCTGTAGGCCAAAAGTACCTACCATTGCCAAGAAAGGCTGTAGAAACACCAGCTTACTCCTTTCCTATTAGGTGTTGAGGGTGGATCCACAGGTACCCACCAGTCCAGGCTGTGCAGATCAAAAGTGCCTGCCATTGCCCAAAGGGGCTGAGGAAACACAGCTCCCTTCCTAGCCTTCATCAGGGCAGGAATGGAGATATAGGTGTCCAACTATACAGTCTGTGTTGGCTGAAAACACCTGCAGTTGCCCTGAGAGGCTGAGGAAACACCAGCCCCCTCTTATTCCAGGGGGGAGGCAGAAGTAGAGATGAAATTGAAGGCACTCAGCAATCCAGTTTTTGTGAGCCAAAAGTGCCTGGAGTTGCCCAGAAAGGCTGAGGTAAAAACAGCTCCTCTCCTATCCTATTGGGGTATGGGGATGGAGGCCCAGGTGTCTTGACTATTCATTCCATGCTTGCCAAAATCATCTGCAGTTACCCGGAGAGGCTGGTGCAGGTCCCCCCAGATTCCTCCCTGCCAAAAGTGGGGCTCTTGCCCTCATTTTTGAAAGACAATCTTGCCAGATATAAAATTCTTGGCTAACAGTTTTTCTCTTGCAGTATCTTAATCATGTCACTGCCTTCTTGCCTTACTCTAATTGGGTATCTCTTGCATGTTATGCATTATTTTCCTCTTGCTGCTTTCAGAATTCTTTCTTGGTTTTTGGTATTTGACATTCTAATTAGAGAATCAGCACTTAATCTTATTGGGTATCCTTTGCATGTTATGCATTATTTTTCTCTTGCTGCTTTCAGAATTCTGTCCTGGTTTTTGGTATTTGACATTCTAATTAGTATGTGTCATGGAGTTGGTCTATTCAGATTTATTCAGATGGGAGTATGTTGTGCTTCTTGGACATGTATATCTATGTCCTCAATAGGGTTGAGAAGTTTCTACCATTATTTCTTCAAATACTTCTGCCCCTTTTCATTTCTCTTCTTCTTCTGAGATACCCATGACATGTATGCTTGCAAATCTCTTGCTATCATTTATTTTCCTGAGGCCATTTTCAATTTTTTGCATTCTTTTCTTCATCTGTTCTTTTGCATGTTCAATTTCAGAGGCCATGTCTTCAAGCTCACTGTTCCTTTCTTCTATCTCCTCAAATCTGCTGTTATATGCCTCCAGAATATTTTTTAATTTCAATTATTGTTCCTTTAATTCCCATAAGATCTGCTATTTTTCTATGTATGCCTTCTACTTCTATGTGCTCACCCAGTGTCTTCTTAATATCTTTATTAAGCTAGTTAATCTCTTTACCTATCTCATAGAATTTATTAAGGAGATTTGTTTGAACATCTATGATTATTTTTTTCAACTCAACTTCATCAAAGGCTTATATTGTTGCTGCCCTCAGAGGCTGAGGAAACACCAGCACCCTCCTATCCTATTACGGGGTAGGAATGGATCCACAGATGCCTAGAAGTCCAGTTCATGCAGGCTGAAAGTGCATGCCATTGCATGGAAAGGCTGAGGAAAGACAACCCTGCTCCTATCCTGTTGGGGATGGGGATGGAACTAGAGGTGTCCAACTATTCAGTCTGTATGGACCAAAATCACCTGCAGTTACCCAGAGAGGCTGGGGAAACACTGCTCTCCTCTTATCTGATGAGGGGTGGGGATGGAGCCACAGGCACCCATCAGTCAAGGCCATGCAGGCCAAAAGTACCTGCAGTTGCCCTTAGAGGCTGAGAAAACACCAGCTCCCTACTATCCTATGGTGGTTGTGCAGGTGGACATGGAATCGAAGGCACTCAACAAATCATTATGTACAGCCTGAAAGTATCTGCAGTTGCCCAGAGAGGCTGAAGAAACACAGCTTCTCTCCTACCCTATTGGGGTGTGGGGATGGAGCCCCAGGTGTCTATTCAGTCTGTGCTGGCCAAAAGCATCTGCAGTTGCATGGAGAGGCTGTTGCATGCTTTCTCCATGCATGGAGGTGGAGCTAGGAACTAGGCTAGGGCTGCAATCTGATCTGGGTGGAAAGAAGCTGATCCCTACCACCACTGTGATTTTCAATCAATTCTGCTTTCCCTCATGCTGGGGGTGGGGTTAAAATGGCAGATACCAGCCTCTTTCTGAATTGGACAGGTTCAAACTTTAGCTGTTCTCAGAATTATACTTTAGCCAGTCGAATTTACTAATCAGTAGCTGAAGTCAGTGACCAACTGTCCCGGCCCGCGGGACAAATCAACGGCGGCGACGAGCTATTCAGCGAAGGAATGAGACTAGACACGGACAAAACAAAAAACTGTGTTCTTTATTCTGCTAACATGGCTTCTCTGCGGCTTCTTCCGCTGAGCGGGTTACAATCAGCTCTTTTATAAGCAGGGAAAGGGGAGGGAAAAGGGAAGTGCCTTAAGTTTTA
>JAQZBX010091289.1:0-12414 GCA_029593785.1 Cabassous unicinctus
ATGGCACTCAACCATGGAGACACATTCAGCTCCCCAGAGTTTTTTCTTTCATTTGTTTTCTTGTTGTTTACTTTTTTTCTTTTTTCTTTTTTTTTTTTTAGGAGGCACCACAGGAACAGAACCCGGGACTTCCCATGTGGGAAGCAGGTGCTCAACCGCTTGAGACAAATCCGCTCCCTTGTGATGTGGACTTTTTAAGAAAAACACTGAAAGTGAATTTCTATCTCAATTTGAGATGAATAATTATCATCTCTGGATACATAAATTTGATGTTATAAAAAAAGTGAACATTGTAATAAACTTAAGTTTCAAATAAACTATAAAACTCTAACATTTAAAAAATTTCTGAGCTCAAGCAGTCTTTCCTGAGCTGATTAATTTAGTGCTAAAAGATTTTAAAAAATCAATATCAGAGATGTATCAGTAACAAGTGACAGTATCATTTCCATGGGATCAGATCACTGAATATTGAAATAAAAGAGAATATTTCAGCATATGAATATGGAATAAGTAAAAGTCAGAAAAAATGTGTTAATTCAATGGAACAATTCTGTACATTGACATGATGACATTAATTCTGAAGTATATTTTTAACAGAGAAAGAAACGAAGTAGAAAAGTCTTTGGTAAGTACTCTGCCGTGGCAAGCAAGCAATACAAAAGTAAGCATTCCCTCATTTCATAGATACAGGATGAGTCCAGAAATTATGGAAAGTGTCTTCCAAGAATATTTTGAAAGGAAATTAGCAGGATTACTAAATAATATTTTAGGAAATTCTGAAGAATATCAGAGGATGTAAAGAATTTAAAAGACAATAGAAAGGAAATAAATGAAAGAAGCTTGCTATGACATATTCTTTCTAGCTCTGTGATCTAAGCGTTGTCTAGTTTCTTTGAGTTTCAATATTCTTATTTATAAAATACAAATGCTATTTGTTATATAAGTTATTCCAAGTACATCATATGTATCTATATACACAGAATTCTAGAATGATTGCAACAATATATACAGAATTAACTGTGTTGGTCATGAGAAGGTTCAAACCTCATTTCCTATATATTTGGGAAGAAATACAACGTACTATGGAAAATATGAAGAAGTGTGATACCATTCCTGAACAAACAACATCTTATGACAATGTTCACAACAATAACAAATGCATTACAAAAAATAAACTATCAAAGACAGCGCAATACAATAAAACTAATGGTATTCGTAAGACTCTCAGAAGACAAAAATTTGGACAAGCAGCTGCATGGTTGATGACATTTTAATAAAGTGGCAAACACAAACGTATGTGTAATATTTAGAAAAATAAACAAAGGAGGAATTGAAGTACTCAGGGACCAGCAAAGGGAGTGGGGACAGCTGTTAGTATCCCTGGTCTGGAGGGACTAGGCGAGTGAGCCAAATTACTCTGGAAGCCTGAGGAGAAGCAGTCTACTCTGGACAGCTTCCTGAGGCTCAAAGCAAAGAGCAAAATGGGAGAAGGTGGATCTAGAGCAGTAATAATATCTGGAATATATAAAATATTCACAGGGTATTTTTTTCCTATCAGGTAATTTTAATATTACTGAAATTAAGCAGTGGAAAAAATGAAGATTTGGAACCAGCATACATGAATTTTGTTCAAATTCCATTGCTTCCTGACTTACTGACCTTATGTAACTTAAGTGCCTTATCTATATACCAGTTTCCTTTATAAATTGAGAGTAATAACATTTGGTAATATGTGAGGGTTAAATGAATAATGAATAAAAAGACAAAATTGGGCACATAGGCCCTCAAAAATATTTTATTTTACCATTATTTTCCTGTATAAAAAAATCTCACTCAGGATACTCAAGTCCATGGCCCTACTTCTCCTCCTCCTCATCCCCCCCTCCTTTAATTAATTCCCAAGAATATCACATCCTAATCAGTTTCACATTATAAGAATTGCAGTTGCTGTAGCAACAAGGTGGGCTACTGATGAATCTTTCTCTTGAAAAATATTTGTGTGCAGTATATATTATCTGGAAGCGTTCAAAGCCACAAAGAGTAGAGTTATAAAAATGTAAACATTAAACAAATCAGTAAATAAACAAGGATAACATTTTTGAAGGTAGAATTTCATTAGCAAAAAGGACATCATGAACTACTTACCTAAAGCAACAAATATCTGAAGATGAAAATCTAACATGGTTCTAATAGGTAATAGAACACTTTAAATTTATTAACCATTTGTTATTAAGTAATATCTAGAATGAGTAATTATAAGAAAAATTAAATAATGTGCATAATATTTGAACATATTTTGAGTGCTTACTCTGTACCAGCTATTGTGCTAACTATTCTATGCAAATTATTTCATGCAATCTTTAAGACAACCTATGCACTATAAATTATCCCCACTTCACACATGAGGTGAATGACTCTTAAAGAGTTTAAATAATTTTCCTCAAAACACTGGGCTAGTGAGTTGTGGGGTCAGCATTTATATTGAAGCAGTATGAATCTGAGACTATACTCTTACCCAATCATTACACCACTCTTCTCATGCATTGGATAAGTTTTCCATGGTGTGTATAAATTGAATAATGAAATTTCTTAAAAGTATAAGTTTAAAAATATGGTAAGGTGATGGATATTGCATGCAGGAGATAAAGGCCTAATAGCATTCACAGAGAAAAATGTCAAACGCACTTACTCTGTTTCCTGAGTGGACTACTGATGTGATAAATGAGACAACATCAACAAGAATATTCAAAGAGGGGTATAAATATATTAAAAAGTGGTATAAAATGAAAAAGAATAATGTGATCATTACTTGGATATGGAAGGGTAGGTAAATAAGGTGCTTTTCTTAATGATGCTGGTGTCATGGCCAAGAAGAGGTTTAGAAGTTCTGGTAGCAGAGGGGGAAGCACTTTTGTAATTCATTCTGTTATTCTCTGTTTTTGGAAAGATTACAAGTCAAGTTGTTTTAAGAATAGAGAGGAAGGCAATATTCGTCACAGTTATCTTTAATTTTAGTATATCAAGTTGTCCCTTGTAAACTATACTGCATGATATAAAACACTCACCCAAAATTGGGGAAAAATGAAAAAAAATTGAGTTGTTCCGCAGAGATAATGTAATATACTTTAAAATGAACACATTATAGTCTATAGTGTTATGTATGTTGTAACATCAGTTACATTGTAACATTAGTAGCCCAAACTCTTTGACTATATCAAATTTTATATTTAAAGGATTATCACAGAAACCCTATTAAATATGTTATGGTAGTTAAGAATTAAAAATTCACTCTGGAACAACTATCTATATATCTAACCTTGTGTTTCAATTTTCTTTTCTATGAAAAGGGGGAAATAATATTACTACCATATAGACTTTTAGCTATATAGTGACAACTCCTACATTTATTTTCAAGCTCTGATCTCTCATTTGAGCTCTAAAAACTCTTATGTTCAAAGGCCTACCCTAATTATTCCTATTGAAGTGTCACAATCTCAAAATCTTAACATATGCATAATTAAAGTTTTCATTTACCTCCTAAATTAAAGTCTAGTCTTTCCTCTTTTCATATGTATATCATCTGCCTATTTGCTTAAGCAAGAGCAAGCCCCCTCTTTCTCTTTCACACACCACAATTCAGTGGCAAATCCCCTTGATAAGTTCTACTCCTCTCCATTTCCATTGCCACATCTTTTTTAAAACCATCTCTTCTATTGCTTGAACTATTATAATATCCTCCTGTCTTAGATTGCTAGTGCTGCCATAGCAAACAGCACAAACAAGTTGGCTTAAACAACAGGAATTTATCAGCTCACAGTTTTGGCCAGAAGTCCAAAATCAAGGTATCAGCTGGCCATGCTTTCTCTAAAGTCTGTTCTGGTTTTGGCTTGCTGGTAATCAATAAGGTAATCCATAACTCAAACTTCTCTGTCACATGGCTATGTCTCCTTCTCTCCCCTCCTACTGTTGCATTCAATTTCCCGTTCATACCATAATTCAGTTTGGAATATTTAGGACTTGAATAAGTCTATGTGGGGGAAATAATTCAGTGCATAAAATCACCTAAACCCATGTTTCTACTTCTAAAATTGTAGAACTTCCATGAAATAGGTATTGTTTTCTTATTTCAGAGAGAAAATGGAGGCTGAAAAAACTTAAAAGATATTTTCATTATCTTGCAGCTTGTAAGAAGTTGAGCTGTATTCACTATTAGGGGGATATGATTCAAAAGTCTGTACTCTTAATCCCTGGGCTCTAGAGACTGTGAGGATAACAGGTGATTGTAGAAACTATTGGTAGTTGGAATAATAAGAATGGCTTTATCTACAAAGAATCAGTATAGCCAGGTCTTAAAGAAAAAGATCAGCAGATAAAAGAAAGAAAAGTATCCTGTCTCTAGAGAAACTACAAGACTAAAGAACTAGAAGTAGGAATTAGCACATGATATAAGGTGTTACCAAATGGGCTAGTTTGGAAATAATGTGGGAAAATTAAATAGTGACAAATCCATTGACAATGTGTTGTTCTACCCTCTAAAACATTTTTACATGTTGATAATATAATATGTTGCAACTGAACACATATGCTTCCTTATATGATTTTAATTTTATGACACAATAATTATAAGCCCCAATGTCATTTCAGTTGCCTTAACAATTTTCACCTATCCTTGATTGAATTTTTAAAATTATATTTGAATGAAGTAATGATCCACATAAATTATCTCAAACAATTCTCAAAACAACCTTTACATTATACAAAGAAATAGAAATTATCTTTTCTTTTTGAACTATTAGTGTTTCAGTATACAAAATGAAATCATAAAAGAAATTTACTCTAAATCTTGCTCATTGATGACTAAAGAGCTAGCCTGATGTTTGAGAACACATTTCTTACATTGAAATAAGGGGCTGAGTTAATATACAACTAAAATGCTCCAGGTTACCTTACATTAAAAACATCAAAACATTTCAGTTAGAAATAGTATTTTCAGTAGAGTTTCAAAATCTTTCTTGAATCCAAATAAATTCTCCTTTAAGCTTCCTTCATCTGAATCTGAACAAACAAAATCATGAAATATAATCTATCAGTATCTTTGCTTCCTCAACAACCCTCATCAGACTTTCTCAGCAACTCCTTTTGCTGTTGTCAACCAAAGGTTGGGTTACAGGGGAATGGTTCATTCTTACTTCAAAATATGGAATTAATGTAGGTAGAATATAGTCTATTTGTATTCTTTAGAAATATAGACTCACAGGTTATTATTTTAAATGTATTAAAAGGTAATTAACCCATAATAAAATTTTAAAAAGTTTTTATGTAAAAATATATTATAGTTAAATTATTTTCAACAGAAAACATGGAGAAGGAAATAGCTAACACATTTGTTACAGGTTATTTTTCAACTTCTGAATGGTTCATACATAAACTTCCTTTGCAAAAACAAAATGTTATATAAGAAACACAAGTTGATTAGAATAATACAATGTAAAATAAGGTATTGATTAGTCGTAAACTTTAAGCTTGGTTACGATTAAGAAATAAAATGTTAATAAACCACAATTGTATAAAATAAAATATTAATGAAGTCCTGCATGAATTATACAATATATTGATTTTGCCATATGTAATTGAGAATAAATGTATTTAGCAATATAGTTTTTTAAAAATGTTTTTAATATATTATAAGCAGACATTATAATCTACAGTTAATCACAACACATTTTCTAATAACATCTCATGCAAAACATTTTACTGCCTATATTACCTAAGACTATAAAAGAAAAACCCATTGTTTTTAGCTACACTTTTTTTAAAGTGGGAAAAGAAGGCTCTATTTGATTCCCTTATTATATTTTAATTAATAACTTTTGCAAAGCAATTACAAGGACTCATATCCTACCCAATCTTTTGTGTATTAAACAATTTGAGAGAGGTAAATATCCTGGTTTAAATTGGACTTTTGATATAAAATATTAATGTTTTTGTTATTAAAGAAAGCAATAGAATACTATGACCTTAGATGCTCTTTAAAAATAATTTACATGTCTTTTACTTCATTTATGACTGGGAACTCAGTAGGGTACATTTGAATGTTTCTATCTGAGACAAAATATTGTGAATTTGAGAAATCATGTGTTGGTGGTGTTCTTTAAAAATAATTTTCTATATTATTAGCTGCTAAGAGAGATCTCAAAGAAGAAACTGTCCTTATCCTCAATAAGTTTGAGCAAAGGTCAAAGATAAGGACCCATGCAAAAGTTTCTGTTTAACCATAGATTTCAAATAATTAAACAAACAAACAAACAAACAAAACTGTTGTATCTACTTCTCCTGAAACACATAATTTGAAATCATCAATTTGTGCAAACACTCCTAAATAATTAGCTTCAAATGGATATCTTTTCAGTTAAATAACCAAGAATTATTTGCTGCTGTCCAGTTGCTTATGAACTAATAATCTGTATTTTCAGATACTTTCTTCTACTTCCTTATGCACAGATATTTCTAAGTCAAAATTGTGTGTATAAAAGAATGCTAATTTTAGTTTACAAACCAGATACTTATACATGGAAGCAGTAACCACCTATCACAGTTTGGTATTGTTTATGAATTTCAAAATTAGATATTAGATTATGTTTGTGAACTGGTCTTTTCCATTGGACATATTAGATTATATTGGATTCAGAAGTTTTACTTTTAGTTGATTAAATAATGATTGAGGCTTTGATTGGGCCATGTCAGTAGGACATTGAGTCTCCACCCACCAAGGGCTCACAGAGAAACCGCACTGCAGAGAAGGGAGTTTGGAGTTTTGATCCTGGAGCCTGGGAAATAAACACATAGAGAAGCAGATACATGAGGAAGGAGAGAAGGCTCAACTGGACACAGCAGAGGCCCCGGGAAGAGAGACGAGCTGTTTGCCTGATAGTCTACAGCTGGCCTTGTGGAGAGAGCAGAAGAGCTGAGCCTGGAGAGAAATAAGCTCCAGGAAGAGGAACCCAGGAGGCCTGAACCCTTGTAGACATTGGCAGCCATCTTGCTCCAAGACGTGGCAACAGACTTTGGTGATTGGAAGTAACTTAAGCTTTATGGCCTGGTAACTGTGGACTCTTACCTCAAATAAGCACCTTTTATAAAACCAATAGATTTCTGGTACTTTGCATCAGCACCACTTTTGGCTGACAAATACACCACCTCTCATTTATTTTAAGGGCAGATAGTCCAGGGAAGAAATAAAATGCATGCTGATTTAAATCTGATTTTGCTGTCAAAATTTCTACAATCTAGATCTAACTAATTAAAAGTTATACTCATTGTAAAATATCCATGTTCTTATTTTAAAGCATGTAAATCATGAGAATATTAAATCCCATGTCATTAAAAATAATTTATTTGGTACCTATCACAGTTCCAGGCAGATTTTGTTTTACATACTATGGGTAAAGGATGAATAAGGCATAATTAACTCATTTTGATGGCAAACTGAAGCGCAGATATTGTGGAAGCAGGGGTAAGAGTTCAAAACTATGATCTAGTAAAGAATTATTGAGGGTATAATGAAGCATACCCAGAATGGCATTGGTAATAACTTTGGGAGATATTTTGGAGGTGGAAACAGAATCGCCATGAATGAGTGATAGGAATTAATGATGAATTTCCTAAATTCTAGGAATGATAATTTGATGTTACATCTAATTCTAGCTAAGATAAGAATAACAGAGGATAGGCAGAGTTTTAGGGTGGAGTAGAAGGGATGATATATAGTATATAATTTTGTACCTGTTGAGATTGATTTGTTTGTGGGCTATCCAAGATTTAATGTTCAGAAAATCTATACACAGGGCAACATATTTCTATATAGAGTAATACTGCCATTTACAAAGGTTAACGTGGAATTTAGTAAAACTGATTTGTTTCTTTAAATCAACAAAACCTCATTATCTATATGAATGTATTAGAATTAAGCTTAAGTATATCTAATTAAATACCAGCCTTCATCCAGTTTCATCAGGGTAAATTACTGGGCAAGATGCAAGCTTCTTGGAGTAAATATTCAGATAAAATTTTGCTTAGAAATCCTATTGTCTTAAATCTGAGGGAGGAAAAAGAAACTCTAAAGGAAAAGTGCAATAAGGAGAAATTATTGTAATAATATGCAATAGCTAGCCATATTACAACAACATATGATGACAAGGATGATGGCAACAACGATATGTTTATAATGATAGCTAAAATTTATATAGTGCCTCGTATTTTTCAGGAATAGTTCAAAAGACACAAAATATTCCAACCAGTTTACATTCTACTTTCCACAGATTAAGTTTAAGAATTTCCATTTTACTAAGGAGAAATTTAGGCAGAAAAATGTTAACCGACTTGTGTTCAGAATTTTAACCCAATTAATAATTTTTATCAAGTTATAGGAAATCTTTTCTCGATAAGATTTCTTACCTGAAACCAAAATATACAGGAATTCTGTCTTTTGGCTGATATCTCTTAAACATAATCTTCATATGAAGTAATGTCCCAGAAACTATTTAATTTTTATCAATTTCATGGAATATCTTATCCTATGCAACTTACAGCTGAAACAATGTAAGTTTTAATCTGCTGATAAACTTTGGTAACTCTATTTTGTCAAATATTGAGAGCATCCTTGATAATAATAGTAACTATATATCTTATTTAAAAATTTGCCAATAGCGTGGTACTGATACAAAATTATTAATAATCCAAATTATACCTTAAAATTAACTTTTATAAGTGGTTGGTCTTTAAGAAAATATATCCAGCTGGTATGTCCTTTAAAAAATTTAAAAAACCCTAGCAAAGTAACTGACAAGAGTCACATTGATTTCAGTTAACAAGAGAAATAATCATTGAACCAATTTATTCCTCATATAAATCATATTTCTCTCATTATGAATCCATGTCCCTATTGGGTAAAATCTGCCTAGAAATATCTCAGAAAACTGAAATCAGTAGATTATTCTGCACTCAGCCTTTCCTATGATATGGCCCACCAATGATACCAAAATATTTCTACTAAAAAAATCAAAGTAGAGATTACTTGGAAAGCTATTAATATCTCATTAAGTTTATGGTTTACAAGTGCATAACACTTTTAAGAAATTGAGTTGACTGTCTTGAAAGATAGGTTTGGGAATTAGCCGTCAAGTGTCAGAAAAGATTAATGAATATTGTTTTCTACAGGACCCACATTAAAATATATAGCTCCATAATCCATTTAAAAACCAAAAGGAATATTATAGGACTTGTCTCCAAAGTGTTCTTTTCCTATTAAAGTCCATTCATATTTCACCCATGACTGATCTTAGCCCCTCAAAAGTGTTGAGAGTTTCACTTAATTTAATCATGAATTCTGCCATTCATTGCTTATAGCTGTGCCTGCCATCTTCATCTCTTTATATCCATGTCCCCATGGGAGGGGTGAGCAGGCTCAGGAAAAGAAGATTCTGACCCCTTGACATTGCTGCTTTTACATACTTTATATACAGGAGTGACTCCAGATGCTCTCTCTTCCTTGGAAATTCTTGGGAAGGTTTTTTAGAATTACCTTAGCAATTGATCCAAGACTGCTCAACAAGGTTTCCGTTTAAGATGGATTATTATTTGAAAGCAGTCCCATTCTATGTATATGATAGAAATCAATCAGAATTTACCCATTTATTAAAATTTTCATGTAATCCCATATTTAAAGGATCTAGACAACCCCATTATAAGAAAAAAATTCTTGACAGCCAGCTGAGGGAAATAAAAGGTATCAACTTCTTATTTTCCAGGGGTGGTAATCACCCCACATCAAGAGCATTTACAGGAATCCCAAGTTCAAAAGTAAATTCCTGCTTCAGCTCCAAGCCATCTAGAACTCTACAGAAACAAGCTGAGAGCAATTCACGATTTTCTTGTTCTCAAGAACAAAACTGGCAGACTTTAAATATACAAGGGAAACCTCAGCTTCAGAGACTTAGGTGGCTCTGAAATAATTGTAAAAGACCTAGCAGGGGAGGTGAATTATAAAAAGAAGATGATTCCAAGGGGATCTCTCTTAACAACAGGTTCATTAAAATTACTTGGCTGCTAAAATACCTTCTGTGACTGAATATCAGTTAAGAAAAGCAGAAAGTATGTTTTTAATTTGGTAAAGAAAACTACTGTATTTAAAACTCAAGACAGTTTGAGTTATTGTTTTCTCACATTTCTTCTTAAGAATATATTATATTAGAACATTTTACTCTTTTTAAATAAAAATTGTATATAGGGACTTGTTTATAAGCACAATAAAATATTTCATGGTGTGAATTATGTGGTAATAATTCATAATTTGTACATTAAATGGAGGTCAGTACAGTCTTATTTGTAACAAAACAAAAGGTGTGAATTATTATATCATAATTCACATCTTATTTTGTTGTGCTTTTTGAATATCATCTCTTTGCAGGAGGTAAAAGTAACACATGTTATTCATCTATCTTATTTCTGAATTTGGGTTTGGATATATGGCTTTAAAGGACTATACAAAAATGCAAAACAAATTATACCTTAATGCTGGGGATAATGAGATGCTTTGTTTTATATTTGAAATATTGTTATTGCCTAATTTAAATCAAGATATATGACCAGCTCACAAAGGCATTCACAAACATCTGAGTACGTACAACACATTTGTTGTACAAAACAGACTCATTTGCTTGTTGGATTGTTTGATTATTATCTGAAGTGTTTAAATATATCTATTTGCAATTTATTTTTCAAATTGAGGCAAGGGTTATAAATTGATTATTTAAGTTTCATCAATATGGCAATATCTCTTTCACATTTAAGGTTCTATCTTGCCAAATACTTCAAAAAATTCCTTTACTTGTTAACTCTGGAAGGTAGAAGTATAAATATTTTGGTAATTCTGAAAAATTGGTTAATACTAAATATTTTCTGAAAAATTAAATGTAAAGGAAGAACAATTTTGATGTAGAAATTCTTATTCATATGTGTCCATGTTTGGCTTAGACAGAAATGTATGATTTCAAAATTAAAAGTTAGGTGGTTATTTTTCTTAGTTTCAGAATTGTAGATTAAAAAGCCACACCATACACAAAACATGCAAACATATGCATCATGGGCATCCCAGAGGGAGTAGAGAAGGGAAAGGGATCAGAAGGAGTGTTGAAGGAAATAATGGCTGAAAACTTCCCAACCCTATTGAGAGAGATGGATGTACAGATCCAGGAAGCAAAGCGCACTCCAAACAATATAAATCCCAACAGGCCAACTCCAAGACATATACTTGTCAAAATGTCCAATGATCAAGACAAAGAGAAAATACTCAAGGCAGCAAGAGAAAAGAAAACCATCACATACAAGGGAAGCACAATAAGATTAAGTGCTGATTTCTCATCTGAAACCATGGAGGAAAGAAGACAGAGGTATGACATAGTCAAAGAACTAAAAGGAAAAAATTTCCAACCACGAATTCTCTATCCAACAAAACTGGCATTCAAAAATGATGCAGAGTTCAAAATATTCACAGATAAACAGAAATTAAGAGAGTATGTCAATAAGAAACCAGTACTTCAAGAAATACTAAAGGAAGTTCTACAGGTTGAAAGGAAAAATCAAGGGAGAGAGAGTTGGAGGAGGGTTTAAAAACATCTAAAAAGAAAAAAACAGAAACAAAACAACATATGACATACATTAATCCAGAGAAAATATGGCTGAAGTAAGAAATTCATTGCGAGTAATAACATTGAATGTGAATGGATTAAATTCGCCACTCAAGAGACACAGATTGGCAGAATGGATAAAGAAATACGATCCGTCTATATGCTGTCTACAAGAAACCCACCTTCAACCCAGGGATTCAAGAAGGCTGAAAGTAAAAGGCTGGAAAACAATTTTATAAGCTAACAATAGCCAAAAAAGGGCAGGAGTAGCTATACTAATATCAGACAAAATAGAGTTTAAATGCAAAACTATTGTAAGAGACAAACATGGACACTATATATTAGTAAAAGGGGTAATCTCTCAAGAAGAGAGAACAATCATAAACATTTATGCACCTAATAAGGGTACCTCAAAATATGTGAGGCAAATTCTGGAAAAGCTAAGTGGAGAAATAAATGCCTCTACAATATAACAGGGGACTTTAATACACCATTGTCATGATTAGACAGAACTTCTAGACAGAGAATCAGTAAAGAAACAAAGACTCTCAACAATACATTGGAGGACCTGGACTTAATAGACATATACAGAACATTACACCCAAATACAGCAGGATTTACATTCTTCTCGAGTGCACATGGATCTTACTCCAAGATAGACCACATGCTAGGCCACAGAACAACTCTCAATGAATTCAGAAAGATTGAGATTATACAAAGTAATTTCTCT
>JAQZBX010091290.1:0-12399 GCA_029593785.1 Cabassous unicinctus
CAGTTGCAGACAGACACTCTTTGTCCCTTGGGTTCGCATTGCCCATCATCATCACCGTGTTACTTGTCCTGGGTGAGTCTAATGAACTCTGCTGAGATTCAGAGCTCCATTGGCACATTGACAGACCAAAGATTCAAGTCTCTGGGACATATATTTAACAAATATAATGGTAATTATATCTTCAAATAAAAGGGACAGAAGAGCCATGTGTAGGGAAACTATAAAAGAATCTAACTCTATTATACTGGGAGCATAAAATCCAAAGTAAGGCCTACTGACAGGGTGTCAAATTCCTAAGCTTGTCTGCCCTGCTCATAATGTTTGGATGTCTCTTGATACCTCAGAAGCCCCACTATTTGAGACACTATTTAATGTAGCAGTCAATGAGATCTTGCTGAGATGTGCATAACGGTAACCTATGGAATGACCTCCCAGCTCTGAAATCTCTTAGCCATAAAAACTTATTTGTATTTAATAATTCCCCCTTTTGGTCAAGGTCTTTTTCCACATGCATTGTTACTTGGCACTTGGTAATAATCTATTGGTTCCAGGGTGGCACATCCCCCATAGTCATGTCCCAAGCCGGGGGCAGGGGGTGGGGGAGAAGCTAATGCATTTATATGCTGAGTTTTGCTTAGAGAGAGGCCATATTTGAGTAACAAAGAGGGTTTCAAGAGGTAATATATAATACCAGGCTGAGTTTTAATTTTACAAGAAAAGGTTCATAAATACAATCAATATCAAGGGCCGGGCATAATGATCTGTCTTCCTTCACTAGGCACTGCCTTTGTACTCAGGAGACTCTTGCCATTATAGAATGTAGAAGAACTCCTCAGGATGGGAATTCAATGTGGGTTTTCTTGGTTATTGTGTGAGTCCTCATGAACATTTGAACATATTCATATGCATTAGGGGCATGCCCCAGGTGAACCCCTCCACATACATCACTCCATTGTCTTGCGGCATATTTTGTGGCTTTGGTATTAGAGTGAAGTTTGCATCACAAATGAGTTAGGTAATGTTCTCTTCTCTAATTTTTTGGAAGATTTTGACAGGATTAGCATTAGTTCTTTTGCAATGATTGGTAAAATTCACCTGGAAGCCATCTGGTCCTCAGTTTTCCTTGGTAGGGCGGATTTTGATGACTAATTCAATCTCACTATATATGATCTGTTGAGTTCTTATATTACTTCTTTTTTCAAAGTAGGTTGCTTGTGTTATCCTAGGATTTGAACATTTCATCTAAGTTATCCATATTGATGACAACAATTCTTCAAAATATCCTCTTTTGATACTATTTAATTCTGTTGGATCAGTGGTGATACCTCCTCTGTCATTTTTTAAATTTATTTATTGCATCTTCTGTGTATTTTTTCATTTTTATTCTATCTATGGATTTGTCAATTTTACTAATCTTCTAAAAGAATCAGATTTTGGTTTTACTAATTTTTTCTATTTTTTTATTCTCAAATTCATGTAGTTTTGCATTAATCTTTGTTATTTCTTTCATTGTGCTTTCTTTCGGATTAGTATGTTTTTATTCTAGTTTCTCCAGTTTTGGAGTTATGTCTTCGACTTTAGCTTTTTCTTCTTTTTTAATATAGGCATTTATTGCTATAAATTTCCCTCTCAACACTGCTTTAGTTGCATCCCATAAACTTTGATATGTTGTGTTGTCATTTTCATGCATTTTGAGGTAGTTACTGATTTCTTTTGCAATTTCCTCCTCTTCCATGAGCCAATTGTTTAATAGTGTGTTGTTTAACTTCCATATATTTGTGCCTCTTCTGGTTCCATGCCCTTTATTGATTTCCAGCATCATTCCATGTTTATCAGAGAAATTACTTTGCATAATTTCATTATTTCTAAATACTCTGAGACCTGTTCTGTGATCTAGCATGTGGTCTATCATGGAGAATAATTGAGTGCACTCAAGAAGAATGGATATCCTGCTTTTTGGAGGTGTAATATTCTTGATATGTGCATTAGTCTAAATCCACCAATGTATTATTTAATATCTCTGTTTCTTTATTAACCCTCCGTCAAGATGTCCTGTTTAATGCTGATAGTGGTGTGTTAAAGTCCACCATGATGATTGTAGAGCATCTACTTCCTCCCTTAGTTTAGCCAGTTGTTCCCTCATGTATTTTGGGACATGCTGGTTAGGTGCATAAGCATTTATGATTTTTCTTTCTTCTTGAGAGATTACCTTTTAAAAATATATATATAGTATTCTTCTTTGTTTCTTATTACATAAGTTTTGCATTTAAAATCTATTTTGCCTAATTTTAGAATAGCTACTCCTACTCTCTTTTGGATATGGTTTGTGTGTAAAATAATTTTCCAACTTTTCACTTGTAACCTCCTTGCTTTCCTGTGTCTAACTTGAGTTTTTTGCTGCTTTCATAATTCTCTCTTTGTCTTGAGTATTTGACAATTGATAAGTATATTTCTTGGGGTAGGCCTGTTAGGATTTATTCTATTTGAATTGTGCTACACTTTCTGGACATGGACATCCAAGTCCCTCATAAGAATTTGGAAATTTTAGGCCATTATTTCCTCCAGCACTCCTTCTGCCACCTTTCCTTTCTCTTCTACTTCTGGGATGCCTATAATGCATATGATTTTGTGTGTCATTTTGTCCTTCAATTCCCTGAATTCCTGCTGATTTTTTAATCTATCTGTCCTACTATCTGTGTGATTTCACATGTTCTATCTACACCATCACTAATTCTTTCCTCTGCCTCTTGAAATCTGCTATTATGTTGTTCCAGAGTATTTTCAATATTTTGCTTTGAACCTTCCATCACCATCAGTATGGTATTTTTAATGTATAATTTTTATTTCTTCTGTATGTTCCTCCAGTGTCTTCTTAATATCTTTTTTCTTTTCTTCAGTTCATTAAGTTGATTTCTGATGTTTATTTAGAAATCCTTAATTAGCTTTTTCCACATTCTGTACATCATCCTGCTTTTTAATTTGTTCATTAAATATGGCCATGTCTTCCTGTATCTTAGTATGGCTTGTCATTTTTCACTGGTGTGTAGATATCTGTTTGTCTTCATGGGCTTGTTCAGTTGGTTAGCTACTCTTTCTAGTCTAGAGTATTATTTCATTTTGTTTTGTTTTAAAGGTAATCTTTAATAGTTGATTCAACTTATACTACATCTTTGTAGATGTTCATGTTCCCCCCAATAAATTTTAAGTTCATAAAAAAGAAAAAAAAGAGTAAAATGATAATATTAAAAAGATGGAAGAGGAACCATAAAAATCCTTATAAGAGATAAATAATGAGTGAAAAATCATAAAAATAAAATGGAATAAGAATTAGAAAATAGAAGAGAAAAAAGGAACATGAAAAACTAAACTAAACTAACTAAATAAAATAAAGTAAAAAAATAAAATAAAATAAAATAAAATATTGGGAAGGTGAGGAGAAGAAAGAAAATGAAGACCAAAAATAGAGAAGGTGGAATGAAAGAAAAGAAAAGAAAGAGGGAAAAATGAAAGAGTGAAAATAAATGAAGAAAATGAGAAAAATGAAAAGAAACAAAGGTAAAGACATAAATAATAAACAGGTCTCTCTTTCAGGCCACTGGCAATTATCTCAGGCTGGCAGTGCTCACCAATCAACCACCCCACAGCCTACTCTGCACAAGTAAGCTACCTGCATGTAGAGAAAAATATAAAAAATTAAAAATTAAAAAAAAGAAAAACCTAAAAAATTTCTCAGTCTAAGTTCCAGTCATGAAGATGTTGTCCTGCAACTCCCCCTAACACAGGGAGCTGTCTGGGTGCCTGACAACCTCCTGGATTCCTCTTTGGCTGCCAACATTTCCAGTCCAGTTGGGTGCTTGACAGCTTTCCAGCTGCTTCTTCCAGCTCACCTGGGATATTGGACATCTATCAGCACACCCCCTCAGTAATGCAGCTCCTCTGTCTCCCAAGGTGTCGGTGTGACAGCCTACTTGATCAGCTCTTCCCTACCCTTTACCTGGAGTCACTTCAGCATTGGCTCCCATCTTTTCTTTCCCTAGGAACTGACTGAGATCCAGTCTTTCCACTCTATCTACCAAACTCCCTACTTCTCTCTACCCCTGAGCCAGCTTTTACCAATCCACACACCTGTTTGCCCCAGATCTTGCCCCCCTCAAGACACTTCTGGTCACTGGGATGCACCTTTGCTCATCCAGTGGCTTTCCTAACACTTGGAGCTAGCTGAGAACTGGTCATTTAACTAAATCCCTTCTCTTGTTTTCCTGTCTTTCAGAGCTAACTGGGCATTGGTTTTCCTGCCTTATATTTCACAGCTTCCCTCTTCCCTGAACAACTGGTTCCCCCCTGTAGCTGCCCTCCCTAATTTCCCCCATGGTCCTGTGTCTTTCCTTCTGTCAGTTAAATCTGCCTACGATCTCACTGTTTCTAGAGGAGTGCAGCTTGCAACTCCCTACTCCAACATCTTGGATCATGCCCTAAGAATGGAATTTGATCTTCAAAAGATTAAGTTTCCATGAAAGATATTCAACGGTGGTCATAGCAGTTTCCATCCACGATATCTTTGAGGTTACTTTCTTATATTAACAAATACTTAGAAGATTAGGCCACCTCATTCCCTGGAAAAGGAAGCATATCTTATCTTATTATATCAGGTGCATAGATAAATATTATAAAATGGACTTTTTCTAAAATGTCAGCATTTGGAGAAGAAGAGAACATTATAGTTTTCTGCTCTCACAAAAAGTTGGATCACCTTGTATGTTGGGCCATTTACTTATTGCCACAATACATAGCCACTCCTTGTGAATTAGGTGATGTTTGGTTCACTTTGGTGCTTATATAACTTAAATAATTGTAAAGTATTAGAATGAGTAAAGAATTCTAGAAGTAGGTGAAATGTACAGATTGCTAACGATAACTGTATACGGATACATCTTAATGTAGCATGGGCTGAATGGCTTAGCAAGTGTGTTTCTGTGCTCCCTGTTGGTGTAGGACTTGGAAGTTTTAAGGGTCCAATGGTTGCTGCCCACTCATTTTAACACCTTTGAACTTCTTCATGACCATCAAGAATTTGATTACTAGGTTGCCAGCTGCTTTCTTTGCTTAGCATTGATAGCAGTATGATTATTCTTGCCATTCTAATTAAGTGTTAATATATGAATCTTCTTTTGCAAATATTTAGTGTTATTCTATATAAAATTCAATTGAAGGTCTTTTTATGGACCTTAAATATTGACACCATGCCAGTCACATAAGATATAAAATTACCTTTTATTATAAGTATAAAATAGGTTGTATTGGTCAGCCAAAGGGGTGCTGATGCAAAATAACAGAAATCAGTTGGTTTTTTAAAGGGTATTTACTTGGGTTAGAAGCTTGCAGTTACCAGGCCATAAAATACAAGTTACCTCCCTCACCAAAGTTTACTGCCACGTGTTGGAGCAAGATGGCTGCTGATGTCTGTAAGGATTTAGGCTTCCTTGGTTCCTTTCTTCCCAGGGCTTCCCTGTTTCTGGGCTCAGGCTTGCTTCTCTCCTCATGGTCAACTGTAGACTATCAGGCAAATGGCTCATCTCTTTTCCTGGGGCATTCTATCCTTCCTCACGACCAAGCTCCTCTATGTGCTTACTCCCCCAGGCTCCAGCATTAAAACTCCAAATTCCCTTCTCTGTGGTGTAGTTTCTCTGTGAGTCCCCACTCACCCAGGGGTGGGGATGCAACACCCTACTGACTACTGATGTGGCCCCATCAAAGCCTTAATCACTTTTTAATCAAGTAAAAGTAAAACCTCTGCATCCAATACAAGCTAATATACCCAGAGGAAAAGACCAGTATTCAAACATAATCCAATATTTCTTTTTGGAATTCATCAATAATATCAATCTGCTACATGGGTACTCTGCGATGAGTGTGAAAATGGTAATTTATGTATGCAAACATTTATTATGAATTATTAGCCATATAAAAGCTAGGACAAAAACAACCAAAAATCTTATATAAAATGTTATTGATGAGCTAATGCTGTGAGTTGAATTTCAAAGACTAAGAAGCCCCTACAAGGAGAGTACAGGCCAACTATCACTTTGTTCCCTGAAAGCAACAATGTTCAGGTGATCAGGACATGCACAAGCAGAGACATTCTGGGGGAAGGAGACTCCAGCCAAGTCTTAAAGTCTCCATGTGCAGTCATGAAGAAGTCTGAAAGAGCTCCACATGGAGTACAATTTCTACCAGACTACAAAATCACAGCAAGGATCTTCGGAGGGCACAGTAGTTGTGAAGATCCTTTAATAATAATATCAGGTGGTTATTTAAAAGTTTATTAATAAAAACCTTTTTCAGTCAATTGTTTTTCCAAGGTGTCATGTTTTCTTCTTACAGGCCTATATTTTTTTCTTGCTCTGTTCCTTAATGTCCCCAGCTGTATATTTACCTTTTATATTGAAGCAGTATATTTACCTTTTCATGCCATCTTGCCTCATGTTCATGCTGCTTTGTGATATTATCACTGGGATTTAGACTTTGTGGATATTTTCCTAAATTTATTCCTATGTCTTTCAAATCATTTTTTGGTGAACATTTTCAATTTTCACTAAGAATTTCAAAAGTTTGTTTTCATTCCTCAATAATAAAGCATCAGGGACTATTCTAAGATTTAGCTTAAAAGCTTACATATGCCAGTATAATCAATTTCCTTTACATTTTATGTTGTCACTTTTCAAATTAATTGTCTAAACTTTACCATTAAATTTGTTTAATTCATGTGAGGTAAGAATGTTGATTCTGTTTTATTTCAACATATTCCTACATTTATAGATATATTAATTTCATCCCATAATTTATGTACCTATGCAGCATTTTTATCTTGTTCTCTAAATGCTATTGATCCTATTATCAAGATACAAGGACTGTAACATGTCATTGAACAAACGTTAATGCTGAAATCATTTTTGTGAGTTTGTGTTTTCTCAAGGTTTACAAAGCTGTGTTTTCTGTCAATAAAACCCTAATTAACCTCAACACATTGTTGAAAATATCTACAGAAAACAAGGCATTGAAGGACCTTCACCTTTTCTGGAGTCTGCCATTACTGGATCCACTGAGAATTATCACAGGTATAAATATCCCAGTAACCTCTAGAAAGAGATTACCAAGTATAATAGAGAAACTTGATAGATATTTCTTCATATGGTTTAAAATAAAAATATTCCTTTTTGAGAAATTACTTTCTAGGGTATACTCAGTGAGGAAAACTGATGGGTCACATTAAAGGGCTTTAATCTCTGAGGGTTTATGAGACATATTCATGTTTGTGAAGACAAACCTCATATCTCAGTTCACAGGTGTGTTGTTTTTTACCTTGATGCATTTTCCTTCATAGATTTGTATGTTGAATTTTCTAACAAATGGACACAATTTTATTTTGACCAAGATATAGTGGTAGTTTTCAATATTATTTGCATTTTTATAATTCTGTATAGCCTCATTTTTTCATTGTATTACTTACATTTAAGAATAAGATTTAGATCTTTATAAATATTAGACAAATTTATGTCAGAGCTTTTATTGTATATAAAGAAGTCTAGATTGTCTCTATTTCAATTAACAACATCATCTTATCTCTTTATTCTTTTGACTACAAGGATAGATCAGCATATTAAAAAAATGGGAAATTTCATTATTATTACAGGATTCCTCCTTCTGGATATCTCAAGCACCCGAGACCTTTAAGTCTTAAAAGGCCTGCTATTCTTCGTGATTTTTCTGGGAGCTCTGACTGGGAATCTTCTGATCATTACTGTTACTGTGGTGGACACACGGCTTCACTACCCCATGTATTTCTTTATTGGAAATTTATCCTTGATAGATTTGGGTTGTATCACAGTTACTGTTCCCAAATCTGTTGTGAATTCTCTGACAGGCAGCAATTTGATTTCTCTCAAAGAATGTACTGCTCAGACTTTCCTATTTATCTTATTTGCATCCACAGAGTATTTTTTCCTGGTGGTGATGTCCTATGACTGTTATGTTGCTATTTGCCACGCCCTCCGTTATGGGGTCATTAATGACCTCACTTTTGTGCACACAGCTAATAGGTGGTTCATGGGCTATTGGGCTGGTCTGTTCTGCAATCCACATGGTCACCATTTTCAGGCTTCCCTTCACAGAGTCCAAGGTGATCAATCAATATTTCCGTGACATTCCTCAAGTTATGAGCATCTCATTTCCACCCACGCAGTTTTCTAACACTTTGACTCTTGCTACAATTTCTTGCCTTGTCTTACTCTGCTTCATAATCCTATTTACCTCATATGTTAACATATTTTCATCTCTGCTCCAGATTCGTTCTGTGAAAGCCCTGAACAAAGTCTTGTCAACCTGCTCTCCCCAATTAGCTACTTTTATTTTATTTATCATTTCTGGAATCTTTGCTTGTTTGGGCCCCATCTCAAATGAATCAACAATCTATACCCGCCTTACAGCCATGTTCTACACCATGGTGCCCCCATTCATAAACTCCATCATCTTTAGCCTGAGGAGCAGAGAGATTAAAATGGCTCTGGGAAAAATGTTTTGTAGGTCTTTCCAGTTCACTCTAAGGGATTCATTTTTTAATGGAAATAATATATCAATAATCAGTAAAAGAAAAATAATGTATATAAAATATTACCTTGAAATTTAGATAAAATAAATAAATTTACACATTTGTTTTTTAACAAGAAGAAATCACTGAGCTGATACTTTGCTTGAATAAAAAGGATTATTATTTCTTGTAAAAACTTTTTTTCAAATGCAAACCAGTATAGGTTGAATATTGGATGGCGGTGTCATCTTAATATCCTCATTAAGGTTTAGTTGAAGAAATATCTAGAAAGGTAATAACTCTCCCATATTCATACTGTATTGGGTGGGTAGAAAGGAGGGAAGAAAACTCAGTTCATTCTACCTGCAAATTTGTGCACTAAGGTCTTCTTTGTTTTCACAATCTAATATAATTTTTATTTGTTCATGTTCATTCCTTGATTACATATAAGTATACATGCTTGAATCAGGGACCCTTTTTCAGTATAACTTACACATTAGTTTATGATATTAAGCATGTATTGTTTCTAGGTGAATTGCATAGAGAAGTCCTTAATTCTGTAAATATATCAATCCATATTCCTAATTATGAGCAACATACAATCTATATCAGGATTGATACATTATAGAGATAGCAGTGTGGAGAAAGAAGGCAGGTGATATTCACATTATGGAAACAGTGATCCACTAGCTTGTAGCCATGCAGACAAAGAATGAAGAAAAAGGTATGGAAAATGTATATCATAAAAGACTAAAATATTTAATAAATATTTGGTGCATAAACTAAATACTAATCATTTATAGTGACAAAAGATAAAGACATGATAGCATAATGATTAATTAAGGTATGGACATTTCTGCCCATGGGATCATTGAA
Organism: Cabassous unicinctus; assembly: GCA_029593785.1. NCBI lineage: Eukaryota > Metazoa > Chordata > Mammalia > Cingulata > Chlamyphoridae > Cabassous > Cabassous unicinctus. The sequence continues at coordinate 9,461 of JAQZBX010091290.1, forward strand.
TAAAACACAATGGGATGGATTAAAGGGAATCCAGAGATCTGGTACATTACAGGCTGGTGATGTTGGCAGATATGTGATGAAGAATATGATGCAAGCACAGAAGTTATGCAAGTTTCATGATTTCTTATGATAGAAAACAGAATTTGTTTGCAATAACCTGAAAAACTGCCTCTAGAATTATATAATGCTTAATCTTGAGTACAGTTCTTTTCTATCATACTGATTGTCTGTATGTGTGGGTGTATGAAAGAGAGAGGGAGAGTATGTTAACAATGAAAAGGTTTTCCTATCTGCCTGATGTACAGCTATGTAGATAACCTTGAACTATGCTAATAATTAAATTTAATTGAACAAAACTAATAACAGCTATGGTTTGATCACTAATTGGACAAAACACACAAGCAGTTGCCTTTCACATAAAATTGCTATATAAGGCTTAAATAATTTTGAATATAAATATCAGTGTGCATTTGATGTTCTATAAATTTGAATAAATATTATTGTTAAATAAATCTTAGTAATATTCATTTAGTTCCTTAACAATAGGTCAGTAAGAATTGCTAAAGTATAAGTTATGGTTTCTTATTGTACTGAAGTGTGCCTCATAGTATCTACTACATCTATCCATTTCCTAATCCATGACTACCAACACTTAGCTTACTAATTGATTTTAACATTAACTTTTTCCATTTAATCTAATTCACATTGTGTTTGCATCATATCCTTCATAGAGCATGGAGAAGCTTTCCATTATTACCTTACTTATATTTACATGTTATGTTTTGTTTTGGTCTGAGATTTCATATTTTACATTATTAATTAATTAGAGATTCTAATCATAATCATCAACAAATTATCCTTTCAATATATTACTTTTGTCTATGAATTTGGGTATCTGTCCATAATCCTTTGATTTGAAAATGTTTTTAATAAATATTAGCTAATATTTATTCCTTTTAAATTAGAACAGAAAACATCTCTTATTGTTCTAATCACTTGTTAACTTTGTTTATGTCTTCTCCTTGATTGAGATAAAGTTCATTTGCCAACAAATTATTTTTACCAGTATTTTGTGGGTTTACATATGGTTAAGGAAGTTCATACCTATGCAAGTTTGCAAAGATTTCTTTTTTATTCTATTAGTTCTGTAGTATTACCTTTTAAAAGTAGTCTTTCAATGTGTCTGTGTTCCAAAAACATAAAGGAAAAAAGTGTACAGGTGAATTTTCTTCCTCTTGGGATACAGTGCTCCTGTTATCATCTATGAAACAATCAATTTCCCTTTTGTTTGGCCAAACTCTTTGTCAAGTTATTAAATTACCTTAAATATATGCAAGTATTTCTTAACATTATTCTTACTTTGATATAATCAGTACTGAATCAGTACTATACTGTATTAAGTACATATTAATATTAGTATCTGTTATTTTAATGATACCTCTTCAAAAGATGAGCTATCTTCATTCACCATTATGCATCAATTTTAATTTTAGAGTAGATTTTTCAGTTCTTCCAAAATTTAACAGCACTTTGGAGTATGATTCCACTTAATACAATATTATTTGTGAGCTGAAACTTTCATTTATAGTTGATTTTGTCCAATTTTTGAGTATGACATATTTTTGTAGTGGTTTTTTTTACTACAGTATTCATATTTCACAACTTTTATTTTTAATTGCAATAAAATTCACTTGACAGACCAGTTTTATTTCTACTTATGTAAATATGTAAATTATCTATGTTTCATATACTGTTGTTAATGATGTTGAAAATAATATATTAAAAGTTTTACTTAATAACTTTAAAATACATTTTTTATTATGTGTAAATAGAAATAATTTTAGGTTATCAATATAGTTATTATTGATATTGCTGTTATTATTATTGTTTTTGTTCCTATTGTTGTTGTTATTTCAATGCTAATAAGATAAAAAACCCTGCTCAATAAACAGTTTGGACTTATATCCCCAACTTCTTCCAGAATAGTAGACCATAACCTAAAAACACACCATATAATTAAATTGCATCCAATAGACAAGAGCTATGGCAGAAGAACTGTTGTAATAATGTTTGCTCTTTTGAGACAGTAATCTCTTGACTATCCTGGATATCCTGATTGAAACACCAAAGATTTTTTCTTTCAATTTTCCTCTCAGATATATGTTCATTTAAAGAAGTAATACACTAGAAGGAATACTAAAAAATGTAACATGCAACTATATAACATAGTGAAAATTCATGTGAAATACAAATATGGATAACATTGCATATATAAGACTGATTTTACAAAATGTAAACACAAACTGGAGAGATGGAGACAGAATGGCAGCTATATACAGCAGGGGAAGCATAGAGAGATTAAGAGGTGATGAAGTTTATTTTTGTATGGCTAGTTTTTTTAATATTATGGGAATAATGAAATAGCCCTAATAATAATTAAAGTGATGAATGAATAACTATGTGATTATACCACAAACCATTATTCATACACTTTGCATGGAATTATGCTTTACTAATATGTATCAATAAAATTAATTTGTTTAAAAAAAGAAGTAATACATATCAATTGCAGTAACAGAATATGTAATGCAGTAGAAATTATAAGGACTCTTCCAAAAGCAGGGCTAAATTTACTTCAAAAATAATTGCAAATTTCACATATATTTATGCTCACACCCCTTTATTTCTATTTCTTCCTAATTTCCACCTGTACAAGATCATCAAATAAGCTAGACTGAGTAATGTGCTAATAGAAAATACTATAGTCATTCCCATTTGATATTTCAAATCCATATTGTCAATTATATTTTTCCTGTCTTCTTGTGAAATATTGGACAGTCATTTTGGGTAATAAAAGTCCAATAATATCTAATAATCACTTTGTTCCTGAAAGAAAAATGCATTGCAATATCAGTCCCCCCTTCTCTAAATTTAGCTCT
>JAQZBX010091291.1:0-12407 GCA_029593785.1 Cabassous unicinctus
GGTGAGTGTGTGTGAGCGTGCACGTCTGCAGGAGGGGGCTGGGTGAGTGTGTGTGAGCGTGCACATCTGCAGGAGGGGGCTGGGTGAGCGTGTGTGAGCGTGCACATCTGCAGGAGGGGGCTGGGTGAGTGTGTGTGAGCGTGCACATCTGCAGGAGGGGGCTGGGTGAGCGTGTGTGAGCGTGCACGTCTGCAGGAGGGAGCTGGGCTTAGGGTTGGTCAGTGACGATGGAGCAGCCCCCCACCCTTCAACCTCGGCCTGCCGCTGTGGGGGCTCCGCGGAGGCCAGGAGCTGCCCGCAGACAGCCCGGGGCCTGCCGAGGCCACTCTGGGAGCCAGCGTGCTCCCCTTGGGGTCTGGTCAGCTCTCGTGGGCCTCCTGTCAAGTGGCTGGTTGGGGCCAGGTCGGGGAGAGTGTCTCGGCTTTCTCTCCAGGCTCATTTCCTCTGCCAGCCCAGGAGCCTCAGATGAGCCGAGATAACGCCGCCCTGTCCAGACGGATGGACGGTGGACACGCACGTTCAAGGCAAACTCGAAGGGCTAAGAGCCTCTGGCTCCTCGGGCCAGACAGAGGGGCGGCTGGCTGGGGACTTATCGTCCGGTCAGGCCAGGGAGGCCGCGGGGGGTGGGGTGCAGCAGGCAGACGGACAGGCTGATGGCAGGAAGAGAGCAGGCCCCCCAGGCTCCTCCTCTCGGGGGCTCCCTGACCACTGCACGAGCCCTAGCAGGGAAAGCCAGCCGGTGAGGTGGGAGGCAGCCCTAGCCCCCACCCCAGCTCCCAAGCCTCTGTAGCCCACCAGGGCAAAGCTGGAGGCCCCCGGGAGGGCCGCCACTTGGCCTCACACAAAGGGCCCTGCTGCTGCAGGCTCCTGAGAGGCTCCCCGGGGGTCTGTAAGTGCAGCCCACAAGAGGGGGGGTCCCCCCGCTTCTGGAAGCCTCCTGAGCACATGCACGACCTGCCTCGTGAGGCAGAAAAAGGGACCTGGGGCTCTCGGCCTGTCCCCTACCAGCAGGGACAGCAGTGGGTCCCCGTCCCTGGAAGCACGCCCACACACCCACTGCCCTGCCTGGGGCCTGCTCTGGACCCGCAGGACAGGGCACTGCCCCGTCCTGGAAGCTGTCCGCTGGCCTCTTTGCACCACCAGGTCAGCTCTTGGGGTTTTAACGGCCACCGCCGTCACCTGAGCTCCCACAAACCGGGGCACCCCTGTGCCTGGCCTCCTCCTCCCTTCCCGCTCTTGGCGTCAGTCCTGCCCAGACCTGACCCTTCCCAGATGTGGGGGAAGAGCCGCAGAGTCCTCCGGGTGGGGTGGAGCCTGGAGGTGGCGGTCCTGGGGTCAGGGGCTGAGGGCTGCTTTCCAGGGTAGGGGAGTGGGCTCCGCTGTGGGGGCCGGGAAGGTGGTTTGCGCCCACCCTGCAGCCCGGGGTGCCAGCCCGCAGTGGCCGCTCTGAGGGACACGGGGCAAAGTCACCCCCCACGCCTGCTGAGAAACGAGCCCCAGGGGAGTGAACCCTGAACGAGCCAATGCCCTAGCTCAGCGGGCGCTGAGAGAACGGCCCACCCGGAGGTGCCCACTTCCCGGGTCTCCACCGTCACAAAGTCCTGGCTGAGCGCCCCCGTCCCTCCCTAGCCCCCGCTGAGGCTGGTCCCCACAGCAGGGGGAGGGGAGCCAGGTGGCAGGCCCTGTTCTCTGGGCCGTGGGCTCCTGGAGGGCAGGGCTGGGGGTAATGGACGCCCAGGGGCTCCAGCCCCACCCAGCGAAAAGACCCCACTCTCTCCAGACGGATGGCAGCCAGGAGCCGAAAAACGAGGCTGTTGCCTGGGCAGGGGAGAGCCAGGGAAGGGCGTGGGCGCCGCGGGGGGCTGGTGGCGCAGACTCACCTGGAACCTCTTCTTGGCCACAAAGTACTGCATGCGCCGGATGACCCTGATGGTGGCGCGGTGGTGCTCCCGCAGCCTGCGGAGGGGATGGAGAGGAGGCAGTGAGGCCCGCCCCGGAAGCTGCCCGCTCCCACTCCCCCGAGGCTGCGCCCCCCCGGGGGCCTCCTGCCGCACGTGGGCCGGGGTCCCTTGAGAAACGAGGAAAACACAACCGCATGGTGCCCTGTTCTTGGGGGCAGCATGGTGGGGGAGGGCCGCGGGAGGCCAGGGCCAGGGCCGTGGATTATTTGACGGAGCCCAGGAAAGCGCTCCGCCTCGCCGCGGAGTGGGAAGGGGCTTTTGCTCGGAGGTGGGGGTGGCGGGAACACGCGTGGGAGGCCACGGCCCTGGGTTTGCCGTGGCTGCGGCCCAGCGGGGCCCTCGCCCACGGCAGTGAGCTGGGGGGAGCATACAAGCAGATGGCGACTAAGGCCCCCCGTGAGCTGGCACGTTCTTCAGCCCCACAAGCGGGCAAGTCCTTGGAGAAGTGGGGGCTCAGGACAAACTAATGAGCTACTCTAAGGGAACTGCGCTGTCTTGCCTGTAAGTTCCTTCTAGAAACAAATGTTCATCTAGACACATCATCCCCAAAGGAATCATGAGGTAACCTGTGCACACGTAGGGAAAGGGCTGGAAGGAGCTACAGCAACTGGAGGGAGGGGGCTTTCGCTGCTGGCAGGGGCGGCTAACGCTGTGGAAGACAAACGGGGACAGCAGCAGCCTCAGAAGAGCTCTTTGAAGGATTTGGAGAGCAACAAGAACGTGAAGGGCCAAGATCCTAGGAAAAAGGAACCGGTGGAGTGAGCCCGGCACCCCAGGGGCATGCGCACCGCCGAGCGTCGGTGCGCTCACCGCGTGAGGGACAGAGGCCAGGCAGGGAGTGTGACAGACGCGGGGCCTTGAGGGGACAAGGTGCCAGTGCGAAGGGGACGCAGGAAAATGAGCCCCTCTGCACGCCATTTCCCCTTGAGGCGCTCGCTGTGCCCTCCTAGGCCGCACAGGCTGCGGGGCGAGCAAAGCCCAAAGGGGCTGCCGGGATTGTACAAGCTCCGGAGAGAACTCGGCACACTCGGGTCATCGGAGAGACAAGAATTGGGTTTCGTGGCCTACCCAGGACAAGGGGCCCTGGTAAGCACCTCAGGTTTTCAGAAGACACCCCACTGCCTTGTCCCCAGCTGCAGCAAGGCGCTCTGCCCTGTACCTCCCGCGTGCTGGAGGCAAAGGGAAGCAAGATCAAATAGCCAGGCCACTGCGTCTTTAACATGCAAAAGCCTGAAAACCAAGGGGACAGACAACCAGAGACGCAAAGGCGTCTTACAGGCTTGGGGCGCTTCTCATCAAGAGGCAGGGCCCATTTCCCACTACTTGCGTCTGGGCCGACTTTGTGACATTCTCGGATTGAAAGGATGCTGTGGGGAGGGTATGTGGGGTGAATGATCGAGCACCTGCTTCTCATGCACAAGGTCCTGGGTTTAAACCCAGTACCTCCTAACAACCGAAATGAACAAAGAAACAAAGCAAACGAAAATACCAACTCTGGGGAACCCGGTGTAGCTTAGAGGTTGAGCACCGGCTTCCCACATATGAAGTTCCAGGTTCAATCCCTGGCCCCGGTACCTCAAAACTAAAAAAAAAAAACAAAAAAAACAAAACCCCCAAAAAAACCCAAAAACAGACTCTGCCCAGCACAGCTTCCAGGCGTAGGGCACAAGATGCTGTACAGTTCTGCTCACGCGCTCTTGGAATGCAGCCACGTGACCTAGCTTGCAGGGGCTGACTGGAGGGCGCCCCAAGCCAAGAGCCAGCGCCGCACTCCAGGTATGAGAGGGAGGCCACGCGGCCTGTGTGGGCCTGCTCGAGCCTCCGGGGGATGATGGCGCCATGAAAGGCTCCAGACAAAGCCAGCAGAACAGCTGCCCTGCCGAGCCACGCCCCAGCTGCTGACCCATGGACTCTTGAGCAAAGCAACTGTTGATGCTGTTTTGTGACAGCTGTATTGAGATATATTCCACATATCATACCATTCGCCCATTTGAAGCCTACCCTTCAATGGCTTCAGTAGATTCAGAGACGTGTGCCATCATCACCAAAGTCAGTTTTAGAAAATTTCCACTTCCTCGAAAAGAAACCTTGTACCCTTTAGCTCTCACCGGAGGCCCTGGTTCCCTCCCTCCAGAGTTGCCATTCTGTTACTAAATTTAGGGGTGGCTCGCTATGCAGCAATTGATAAACTGATAAAGAAATTAGGACGTAGAATTGGGGTACTTCTGCACCAGAATCCCAAAACGTACGGCTTGGTCAGAGGGAGTGGGCAGAGGCTGGGCAAGGCGCGAGGAAATGGCTGCTGGCGGCTGGACAGAGATGCTGAACTTCGAGCCCGACACTGCCTGTCATCAGGTAAGACTTCTAGGTGTCTTGGACAGGCTGTGGTGGATTAAACGTGTGGTGTGAATTCTTTGCTGTCCTTCCCACCCAGCGGTGGAGTCGACTGCTCCACCCATTGGATCTGGGCTGGCTGCCCCTGGCTTTGACCCACAGAGCGTGGCGGAGGTGGCGCAGTGCGAGTTCTGAGCCTGGCCTCCCGTGCCATGTGAACAAGCGTGGGCCAGCCTGCTGGAACGGCCCCGTGCCGGAGAGCCTGGCAGCTCCAGACACAAGAGGCGATCTGAGACCACCCAGCCCCCCCACGTCGCCTCCCGAGAGCCGCCGCGTGGGCGAGCCCGAGTGAGACCACCCTCCAAGCAGCCCAGAGCTGCGTCCCACAGACGCAGGAGCAGACAAAGGATTGTGGTTTCTCTTTGGAGTTTTCAAATGAGGTCTTTAAATAACTACGATAAATATGCCCAAGAAAATAGGTGAAAACATGGAGAATCTCATTAGAGAAATGAAATCTGTAGGAGAGAGGATGAAACGGGAAGTCGAGAGCAGGAAGAGCAAGAAGGGAAATTCTGGCTGAGACGGCAGCAGGGAAGAGTATTTATGATCTGGGAGGCAGGTCAGTAGAAAACAGCCAGGGTGAGGCACACAGAGAAAAGGGAATTAAAAAAACAAAACAAAACAGAAAAAACCTGTAAGACTGATGGGCTATGGCTGGAAGTTCTAACATGTGAGTGTCTGGAATCTCAGAGGGCAAGGAGACAGAAAATAGGGAGGAAATGGCTTTGAGGGCTTTGTGGCCGAGAATTTCCCCCAAATGGTGGAGGACATCGGGCCACAGACTCAGGCAGCTCTTTGAATCCCAAGTAGGAACCATACAGAGTAAGACGCCCAGGCACGCCAGCAAAACTGCTGACAAACAGAGGCAGAAAGTGGTACAGGCAGCGGATAGAGAGACTGAGAGGCGAAGAATTTTCCTGTTTTTTGTTTATTATTATTACTGAAATAAAAAAATGAGAAATTGGGAAAAAGGGAAAAAAACAAACAGCGGGAGCTGGAGGTGCTGCACCCGACATTGTAACCGAAGGGACTGCACAGGGACATCTTTAAAGAACCACCAGCCCGGCCTTCTCTCCCACCAGCCATCTCCTTACACCTGGAGGTGGAATAAGGCTGTGGGGAGGCCCTGTCACCACCCCTGAGCTGAAAGAAGCACTCGGGGGCCCCAGGTGGAGGGAAATGATCCCAGAAGGAAGCGTGGGAGGGCAGGAGGGGGGACAACCAGGCGGGCAAGTTACTGTGCTGTTGACACTCTGAGCCCACAGGACTGACCTTCCATGGGGTTTAGGTATGTGCCCAGCTGAAGCACCTGGCAACAGTGGAGTCAGGCCAGAGGCGTGAAAGGAGTTTAAAAGTTCTCTGCAAGGCCAGGGAAGGGGAAAAGTCCTAAGTTGAGGCAGATGCTAACGACCCAAGGGTGTGCTTCATAATCTCTAGGCAACCGCTAACAGAATAATAAAAGAGAAAGTTAGATCCTAAAAATATTTGATGAACTCAAAAGAGGTAGGAAAGAGGACAGGAAGGAGGAGACGGAATGAATGAGAAGCAAGGGCAGGGCGGTGGGCTGCACGGCCATCGCGCAGTACAGGACGGTAGACGGCAGGGACCAAGTGGCTCGGAGCGTCCAGTGAACAGTACACGACTGTCAGGCAGTTAAGAGGCAGCGGTACATTTCTTATATTTCAAATATGAGTATCTGAAAGGTTGACAGTAAAACGATAAAGCCATATCGTGGTCGAGGCAAACAGAAACCAGTGTAGGGTAAACCAGTGTGAGACAGAGCAGAATTCAGTATTATCAGAGACACAGGAATAGTTCGTGATTACGGAAGTGGCCAATCCAGCAGGAAGACGTCAATTCTAAATCTGAACGCACCTGAAAGCGTAACCTTAAGATACATAAAGCAGTGGCGCGGGTGGAGCTCAGGGGCTGAGCGCGTGCTTCACTGTACAAGGCCCTGGGTTCGAGCCCTGGTACCTCCTTTATGTAGACATAAAGCAAAAACCAGCAGGATTGAAAGGCGCCGTAGGAAGCCCGCCTTCGGGGTGGGGGTTAAGCTTTGGTGGACGCAGCCCTAGACAGCCTGAGCAGCGGCTCGGCCTAACTGGCCACGGAGAGCGCCGGCCCCGTCCGTGGGGGAGTACAGATGTTTTTCAAGAGTCCACGGAACATCTACCAAGACAGACCAGAGGCTGGGCTTTAAAGCAAGTTCCAACAAATTTCAAAGAAATTAAATCAGGGAAGCATGTTCTTTGACCACAGTGAAATTAAGCTAGAATTCAAGAACCAAAAGACAACTAGAAAATCCCCAAATGCCTTGGAAATTAAGCAATGCACTTTAAAAAAATACATACTTTTTAATTTTTAAAAAAGATACTTAGATTACAAGGCAATGCACTTCTGAATAACCCAAGGGTCAAAGAAGAAATCTAACAAGAATTGGAAAATATTTTAATTGACTGGCGATAAAAACGTACCATATCAAAACTTACAGCTTCAATTAAGGTGCTCAGAGGAAAAGGCATGTATTAGGGGGAAAAAGGAAAGGCTGAAAGGTATTCAAGAAGTTAGAAAAGCAGACTATCCCCAAAGCAGAAAGAAAGAGGCGATAAAGTGCACGACTCAATGAAATAAAAAACAAAAGCAAAGGTACAAAGCCGTAGCTTGGTTCTTTGAGGGGACTAGTAAAACAGAGAAATTTTAGCAGGTCTGAGAGCAAGGGGCACAAATGATCAACATCGGGAGTGAAAAATAAACCAGCACAACGCAGCCTGCAGTCACTGCAAAACCAATTTAGAGAATATTACGAACAACAATATTTTTGATAATTTAGATAAAACAGACTGAGACCTTAAAAACACTATAGACGCTGACATGAGAAAAAAACAGAAAATCCAAAGTGCCCGATATTTATTAAGTAAACTAAATGTGGATTTTAATGCTCTTTCCCATAAAGAAAGCTATAAGCCTAGGCAGCTTCACCAGGAAACTCTTCCAAACATTTGAAAAAGAAATAATACCATTTTTATACAAACCCTTTTAAAAGGGGGAAGCGGGGAGGAGAGAATTCCCAACTCATTTTATAAGGCAGAATGCCCTTAATATAAAAATCTGACAAGGATGTTTCAAAAAGAAAAACCACAAGCCAAGCTCTCTCATGAATATAGATGCAAATATACTAAACAAAACACCAACAGATTGAATCCAATGCTATATATAAAGATGTACGACCTGGCACACTTTAATCCGGTTACGCAAGGTTGATTTAACATTTGAAAATCAATCAACGTAATTCGCCACATCAACAGAAAGAGAAAGAAAAAACATAATCAACTCAAAAGACGCAGAAAAGCATTTGCTAAAACTCAAGACCCATTCATAATTAAAAACACAACCCCTTAGCAAACTAGAGAGAAGGAAACTCCGTTATCTACCATCCAACCAGCCAACAAAAAGACCTAAGCAAACATCACAATAGTAAAATATTAGACACACTGTGCTCTTGAGATGGGGAGCACGGCAGGCTTGTCAGCTACAGACATTTCTATTTATCGTTGTACTGAAAGTCCTAGCTGGTGCATAACAAAAAGGAAATAAAAGGTACAATGATTGGACAGGAAAAATTCAGCTCATCTGCAGATGGCATAACTGTGTGTGTAGAAAATCCATTAGAATATTCACATATACAACTGGAGTGAAGAAATGAATTTAGCAGGAATGCTGTCTTATGGATGACACATAAAAGCCAGTTATATTTCTATATACTGGTAACGATTAGAAAACGAAATAAAAAGATACCAATTATAAGAGCATAAAAACATAAAATGCCTAAGAATAAAGTTTGAAAGAAGAGCAAGACGTCTTCCTAGAAAAAGTCAGAGAAATTCAAGAGAACCTAAATGAAGTGAGGGAGATGACACGTCCGTGGGCTGAAAACCTCAGTGTTTGGTAAGATGTGATTTCTCCTCAAATTAAGGTTCAGATTGAAAGCGGTTCCAATCAGCACCTGAGCGTTTCTTTTTGGAAATTGACAAACTGACTCTAAAATGTTGATGAAAATGCCAGGGGCCGAGGGAAGCCAGGGAAGTTTGAAGAACAGTAAAGTTGGGGTCCACATGAGACAAAGGCCCTGGGGTCTAATAGCCCACACCCCAGCACCCCCCTCCCAGCTTGTCTGTGCATGAGCTCACACCACGGCCAGAGGTTCACCTGTGCACACCTGTGTTCCTAGCTGCACACCCCCCCCCAAGGCTGTCTGCCCAAGCTCGGGACCCAGCAGCGCCCCCAGACCCAGGTGCTCAACCTGGCTGTCTCCACCAGCCCTCGAGAGCCTGGGGGTGGATGCCAGGTGACGCCCACCCCGGGGCTCCAGCTGGCAAAGTGCCCTCTGCAGAGAGATGGTGCACCAGCCCATGGGCGCCTGCCTCCCTGACTCAGGGCGGGAGCTAACGCGAGGTGGCAGGGGAGGGGGGCTTGCTGCAGGGCGACAGAGGCCTCACGATGACAGCGAGGTTGCGGTGACTCGTGGAGGAGGCTGTAGGACCGTTCTCTGGGCGCATTTCTGAGTAACAGGATGTGTGACTTTCCTCGAGCTAGCCCAGGTGTGGGCCTCTGTGCAGGTGGGGCTGGCTGAGACACAGGGAGACCCTCCCCTCCCTCCACACCTGTGCCAGCCCCTACCCCGCAGACCCGCTCAGGCCCAGACCCAATGGGCACCTCTTTGGGGGCCTCGGGGCCAGGAGTCAGAGGGGAGGCGCGGGGCCTGGGCCCAGGCCATCTGGCTTCAGAGCTAACCCAGCCGAGAGCCCCCCGTCACCCCTGCCCGTTCCTGCCAGCCCTTGACCCTTTCTGGTGCAGCTTCATCCAACCTGGGACAAGAAGGACCTGTTAGCCTTGCCTGGGACTTAGGATGGAAGGCGGTAAAGGCAAGCTCCCTGGGGGGTTCTGCTCCCTCCCCCACTCCTCCAGCTCCTCAAATTTGACACAACTGTTCATTTCTGAGCCAAGGATTTCATTTTCCGTGGAGGAGAAATTATCAACGGCCCCGTGTTCCCCACGCTGCCTCCGCGTGGCGGTTGTCAGCATAGAGCTGGGCAGGCGGCTTTGGCCCGTTCACGCAGTGGGCGGCGGCCTGGCCCCCTCGCCTCACAGTTCCTTGAGGTCTTCTGCACAGATGGTCACGTCACCTGCAAATAGGGACCGTCTGACGTCGCCCTTTCCGACCTGGAGGCCCCCCCGCCCTGGACCACCAGGGTGACCTTGAGTGGCAGTGGGGACAGTGGGCTTCCCGCTCCCGCTCCGGCCTCTGGGAGAGGGCCTTCCACTCGGGCTTTCACCCTTAAGGGCGATGCTAGCTGGAGGCGTTCTTGGTGAATGCTCTGTCAAGTTGTGGAAGTCCCCTCTGCTCCTGGGTGCTGGGTCTGTCAAAGGCTTTCTCTGCATCTGTCGTGATGGCCATGTGCGTTTTCTTTTCTAGCCTGGTGGGGTGGTGGGTTACAGTGATTTTTTGTTTGTTTTTGCTTGTTGTCTTCTCGTTGTTCGTCTTCTTTAGGAAGCAGCGGGAACCAAACCCAGGACCTCCCATGTCAGAGGCGGGTGCCCAACTGCTTGAGCCACATCCGCTCCTAGTGATTTTCTTTTAAAAGATTTATTTATTAATCTCCCCGTTGTTTTTGTGCTTGCTGTCTGCTCTCTGTGTTCATTTGCTCAGTGTTCTTCTGTGTCTCTCACTGTCTCTCCTCTGTGTCTCTTTGTGTTGTGCCATCTTGCTGCAGTAGCTCTCCACGTGGGCCAGCTCTCCTGCGTGGGCCAGTTCACCATGTGGGCCAGTTCACCATGTGGGCCAGCACCCCTGCGAGGGCCAGCATCCCTGCGTGGGCCAGTTCACTGTGTGGGCCAGCACCCCTGTGTGGGCCAGCTCTCCTGCGTGGGCCAGCTCTCCTGCGTGGGCCAGCACCCCTGCATGGGTCAGCGCTACATGTGGGCCAGCTCTCTGCACGGGCTGGCTCGCCTTCACCAGGAAGCCCCGGGAATTGAACCCTGGACCTCCTATATGGTAGACAGGAGCCCAGTCGCTTGAGCCACATCTGCTTCCCCGAGTGATTGATTTTTAAATACGGAACGCGCCTTGAGCATCTGGAATAAGTCTCCCTTGGCTGTGACGTGTGATTGTTCTTACACGCAGCTCGCTAATCAGCTGCTTTCTCAATACGAGAGAAAGCCCCCAGGAACCTGCTGTCCAAAACAAGAGCTGGATCCCCACAGCCCCCAGCTCAGCCGTTCCCGCCTCCCCACCTGGGGTAGCCGTCAGCTGAATCCCATGCTGCCTATGCTTTTGCTTCCCATTTTATATAATTTTACCGAATCCTTATATATTTTCCCCCAAAGAATACAATTTTTACTTTACTTATTTCACGATATGAAAATGCATTATGCTTTTCCTTGGCATTACAATGCCAAGATACCCCATACGGCCTATGGCCCCTGCTGTTTGCTGGCACTGGCCACTGTAAAATGCTCCTTTGTATGGTCAGCCCAGGCCTGCCTCTCTCCCTCCTGCCGACGGGCACATGGCCGGTTGCCAGGCGTTTGCGCTCGTGACCGGCGCTGAGACACGTTCCTGGACATTCTCCGCTCGTGCGTGGACCAGCCCGTCACTCAGGCGTAGACCTGGGAGTGGGTTATACGAGCTTGGAAGCTGGGCAGTGACACCCCCTCTGCCCATCAAAGCCGCAGCTCTGCTCTACAATCCCCGGCAGGGTAGAGACCCCCACACCCTCCCCCCATGCACGATGGTCAGACTTCACGGTCCGCCAGTGGAATGAGTGAGCCGGCGCCTTCCAGCGCGGGCCGGCCACGCGTGCTTCCGCTACCGTGCAATGCCCGAGCAAGACTTCTGCCCAGGTTTGCTCAGTTGTGATGTCAGTGATCTCTAGTAGTTCTTTATATATATATATATTTTTAACAATTCTTTGTCAGTTTTGTGTCTTGTGGTCGGCAGAATAATGGGCCCCCGAATCGTCCTGATGGCCACAGCTGTGTCTGGCCGGCTTCTGTGGCGATGGGTGCTCAGTGATGTCGTGAGGTTTATGGACCTGGGGTGGGGAGCTCATCCTGCAACATCTGGGCTGAGGGACCCTCAGGACACACGAGCCCTTAAGAACAGAGAGCGTGTCCCGGCTGTGGCCAGAGGGAGACGTGACAACAGAAGGCGTGTGGGAGACACACAGCATTCTGGCTTCGAGGCTGGAGGGGGGAGCTGCGAGCCGAGAAACTCGGGCGGCCTTGGGAAGCTGGAGAAGACTGGAAGAATCTGCTCTGGAGCCCCCCGACAAGAAGGCAGCCCTGTGGAACCCTAAATTTTAGCCTGGTCAGATGCACATTGGACTTCTGGACTTCGGGACTGTAAGATAATAAATCTGTGTTGTTTTATGCCACGGAGTTTGTGGCATTTTGCTACAGGAGCCGTGGAAACGAGCACAAATCACAGCTCACAACTTACCTTTTCACCTTTTTAAGGTGTCTTTGCATGAATAGAAGTTCTTATTTTATATAATCAAATTTACCAATATTTTTCTTTTACATAGGGAATATTTTTGTGTCTTGGATAATTACTATTTCCCTATTCTAAGGTCTAAAAGATACTAACGTATAGTTTCTACTGACAGATGTGAGGCTTGTTTTTGACATTTAAGTACTAGATCCAACAGTTAATGTTTGTATATGATATGAGATGGGGTCCCAACTTCATCTTTTTTTCCACATGGATAACCACCTATTTCCAGTGATACTTTCCTTTCCCCAGCAGTCTACAAAGCCATCTTGGCCACACACCAAAGTACCACACTTGGGTGGGTCTCTCCTGGGCTCTCACTCTGAGCCACTGGTCTATGCCACTGATCTTTCCTGGGCTCTCTACTCTATACCACTGGTCTATGCCGCTGGTCTCTCCTGGGCTCTCACTCTGTGCCACTGGTCTATACCACTGGTCTATGCCGCTGGTCTCTCCTGGGCTCTCACTCTGAGCCACTGGTCTATGCCACTGATCTTTCC
>JAQZBX010091292.1:0-12409 GCA_029593785.1 Cabassous unicinctus
CCAGCTGTGCCTGGAATCTCGGTGGAGCTGCAACTCCTACTCTACAGCTCAATGGACTCACCCAAGTCACCTGGCAAGGAGATAATGATGGACAATGGCCATCCCAAGGAATGGAGAGAGTCTGCAGCTGCAGGCAGGATAATCCCATCCATCTTATCCATGGAATATAAGCCCCCTCTCACTTGGAGGTGGAGTGGACATCACCATCCCAGACTCTTCAGGATTGGGGGAAGAGCTATGGACTAGAGTGGACCTACTGGTATTCTGTTGTAGACATATTGTGATTCAAGCAATGGAAGAAATTACAACATTGATGTGGAGCCAGTGGCCACTGGATGCTTTTGGGGCAGGGAGAGGGAAATCAGTTGTAATACAGGGGCTTTTTCGGGACTTGGGAATTATCCTGAGTGACATTACAATGACAGATATAGGCCATTTTACATCAGCATATAACATGCAGAACTGTGTGGGAGAGAGTGTGGTCTACAGTGTGAACTATGGTCCATGCTTAGTGGCAAAGCCCCAGGATGTATATATTCATTGCAGGTGATGTGCCACACTAATGAAAGATGTTTATGTGGGAGATTATGGGAAGTGTGGGAGATGGGGAACATGGGAATCCCTGTAATTTTTGTGTAATATTTATGTAATCTAAGAAAGAAAAAAAGTAAAAAGAAAGTACCACCAAAAAAAAAGAAATAAATAAAAAGAAATAAATAAAAAGAAATGGTACAAGAGACTTAGACCTTGCTTTAGTTTCTGAATATAATCTTATAATTCATGATTTGCTGGGTCTTAGAACCAGTCATGCCACGTTATGTATAGATAGTCAACATTTCTGGGTTAAAAGTAGGTTGAAAAACAGCTGTAAAACATCACGTGAAAGCCCAGAGACTTGGGAGGGTAGAGATCATGGTTGAATTCTAGTTTTGTCACTTATTGGATAACTCTGGGAAAGTCGTGTAATCTCTCTAAACTTCATTTGCTTCATATATAATTTGAGCTTAATAATAATTTCTACCATATAGGTTTGATGTGAAAATTAAATGAGCTAATATAGATAAAAATTATCACAGTGCCTAGCATTTAATGGAGGTCAGTTATTATTGTCATTGTTTTGCTATCAAAGGTAGATGATTCATTTTCCTTCCTGACTTAATTGAATTGTTCCATATCTTTTTGCTTAATGTTATTATTCCCAGTTTCCATGATGTACAGAATTGTTCCTGCCCATGTCTTTAATAGTAGCTAGCTTATGGGGAGATAAAGGAGGAAATATAGACTGAGAACAAATAAGCAGATTTAATAGTTCTAAAAATTTTCTTTCTTTTTACCAAATTCAGGGAGAGAAATTTATAGGAGCAAAGCTTTAAAAACATGATAATATTGTATCTTCCTTGTTTGTTAGGAAGTTATTATACATTACAAGATAGAAGAAGTGAAATATATAACTGTGTCTTAAAAATACAAAATCAATTAATATTGCAATTTATGAAATTGAAACAACTAAGATTTTCTCTGCACATCTTCTTGATGTGGTGTTCTTAAGGCCAGATTCAAAGTCCTACATGAGTCAGTTCCCATTCTGTTCTTTATTTAATGGTCTAGGTCATATAATTTCCTGAGATATCAATACCCAAATGTGGGTTTATTTATGATGACCAATTGGATGGGGCTGTTGCACATTTGCAACGGATGATAAGCGTTAAAGACCATTAAAAGGCAAGGTCAACTAACAAGGAAATGATGATGGACAACGACCATCCCAAGGAACAGTTGCTTAGAACTGCAAGCAAGATAGTCCCATCCATCTGCCCCATGGGCTCTATGCCCCCTCTTAATTAGAGGTGGAGGTGCATCACCATCCCAGAATCGTCAGGATTAGAGAATGAACAATGAACTAGAGTAGACTTACTGTTATTCTACTATAGACTTATAGTTAGTGTAGCACTGGAAGAATTATCATTGATGTGGAGGTAGTGGCCACCAGAGGTTCTGAGGAAAGGGAAAGGGGAAAAATAATTGTAATATGGGGGCATTTTTAGGACTTTGGAATTGTCCTGAATGACATTGCAATGGCAGATATAGGCCATTATGTATCTTGTCATAACTTACAAAATTGTACGGGAGAGAGTTTAAACTATAATGTAAACTATAATCCACACTTAGTGGCAATGTTCCAATACGTGTTCATCAGTTGTTAACAAATGTATCACACTAAAGAAAGATGTTATTAATGTGGGAAAATGTGGGAGGTGTAGAGACTGGGGCACATGGGAATCCCCTACATTTTTAATGTATCATTTATGTAATCTCAGTATCTTTAAAAAATAAAAATAAAAATAAAAATAAAAAAATTTTTTAACAAAAGCAAGGTCAGATTTCCAAAGTCAAGTTTCCTCTTATTACATCACCTTCCTGAGAGATACTTGATAGAGACTTGAAGTAATTTAATATACTTAATGAAGTGGACTCAATGCTTGTTAACTGGGGTTTGTGTTATTTTAAAAGTTCAAATAAGAGTAGAATTTGAAAACAACAAACAAGAACTCCCATAGAATTGAAGATGACAGTATTGGCTCAAATACCTTCATCTGCCACTGACTGAGATGTGTAGCTATATAATATGCCAGGTGAGGTTTATTTTAAGATTGATTAGAAAACTTCCAGTTACATAGTTATCATCCCAATATGATTTGAAAGGTTTAGTAAAATGTTTGGTTATTGATAACTTATTTGAATTTATTTGAGAACTGTAGTCTCATTAAAATATTCCTTAACGAAATCTGGTTACTATAATTATAATAGCCATTCTTTTACTATGGGCATTTCAAATTCAGAAATTGTGAAATGAGAAGTCTTACAACCTTGTTAATTTTATAACAGAAAAGTTTTGATAGTTGTTTGATCAAAGCAACACTTTGAAGCACATTCAGAAGTTAGATCAGGACATGTGATAAACAAATCTGTTTCTAACATCAGCAGGGACTTCCTCTTCTATTTGAAGTTGCTAGGACACTATCTTAAAGAAATAACTCATATGATTTAACTGCAAATAGAAATTACTTTTTTTAAAAAAAGTTCATACATTTATAATAGCCTAGATCAGGCATAAATCTATACTAAATGTTAAGCTTATGATCTTGATGACCCTCTTGAATATGGAAAGAAAAATCATTATTTTTCTTCATAAAGTGTATGACACAGATTGACTTTTGCTGTTTCACCATAAAAGTGAAAATATTACTGGTAAAGGGATACTTTCTTTGACTTTGTCCTGAATTTTATTTCATGCTGTGAGGCTCAAACAAAATGTCACATGCAAAAACACTTTGAAATTATGAAATGAATATACAAATCCAATAATTTTTAAAAAAGTAATGTCTTTTCTGACAAGTGAAAATCTTGCATTTCTTGCCTGCTACCTGTGCTTGCTTATTGTTATTTGAATTTGAGTCTGTAATTTATTCTATGATAAAAATCTCTGTAATATCAAGGAAGTAGCCGTTAATATATATTATTATGAGTAAAGTCATATTTTATGCACAGCAAATACACTCCTGTGGTTACACAGTTTGTCTATAGGACAAATATAAGTTGTGATCTTAATATGAACATTGCAAAGTAACTCAATTATATAATAATCTTGCTTTGTTATTTTAACTCCTTGTGAAATTAGAATACATTAAAACAATATCCATGGTAGAACCATTTATCCATATAAACCCAAAGCTGCCTATTTACTTATTAGCTGTTCCCTGATGTGAGACAAGAATTTCAAAGGTGCTCCATTATGTTGATTTTCCAAAAGCATCATTAGCTTGATATATTCTTAGAGCAGGGTGATATATTCTATGTATTAGGTGTTTCCTGCAGGTGTGATACTAACAAGGGTGAAATCTGTAGCTGGTGGGTGCAAAACAGCTCTAAAACTTTGCCACTGTAGAAATTCAGCGTACATGAATTGCAAAAACAGACGGGGAATAAAGGTACAAAGTTGAGCTTTTTTGTGGCATTTTCTCAGCTTAAGATGCAGACAAAAGTTGGAAATAAATGCAGTTTTCAATAATTCATTTAAACATGAAAGAGAGAGAGAAGAGAGAGAGAGAGAGAGGGAGAGCGAGAGAGTGAGCTAGAGAGAGAGGGGGCGATATTAAGAGGATACTGAGTAAAGAAATGAGTCTGTAACTAATCAGTCATGGAAATTTGGCCAGCGGCTTTCTGAACAGTGTATGTTCATAAGTGTGTCTGAGCTAGTGATAGGCAGGAGTGTAGTTGTGTTGCTGCAGGGTACAGCTCATTGCTATTCTGTCTCTGATTTAGGTAAGGAATGAGGAGGAATGCTACATACATGCATGCTAGTTTGTACCAAATCATCCAGAAAAATGAAGGAAAATTTTTTTATCTAGTTAGAAGTCTTGGGGAAATCCTTTCCTTAAGTATTTAATTATTAGAGATGCTTAGGCTTTGCATCCCCAAAATACTGATATATTTCAGAATCTGTAATAGTTATTTGTTGTTTGCAAAGCTATATGAAAAATAAAAACAACTTTTGACCATAATTGTAACAGTGCAGTTTGGTTTGATGTACAGTATGCTGCTAACTACCTATGTTATCTGGACAATTTTTCTGAACTTCAATTCTCTAATCTGTAAAATGAGGAAATATTACCAATCTCTTGGGGTTCTCAAGAATTTAAATGAGAAAACATGAATTAAATGCCAAGAATAATACCCGGCAAGTGTTAGATCCTCCTAGATGACTCACTGCTGTTTATGCAGTCATGGGTTTCCATAGTGGGCTTCCTAGAGGTACTGCTTCCCAAGTTGTCTTCTAACCTCCAACCTTTCATTCTCCATAGATATATAAATTTGAGTTACTCAGTACTTACAACCCTGTAAAGGTTTCTCATTGCTCTTAAAATGTACCAGCTCTTAGCCATGGTCCTGCAAAATCTTGTCCTTCCACCCAGTTCTCTAACCTTGCCTCTCCCTACTCTCCCCACTGTTACTGTCACATTAGCCTGCATTTTGCTTCTAGAGTGCACATAGCTTTTTATGTGTCCCAGCCTTTGCACTTGTCTTTCCTCAACCCAGAAGTCTGCCTGCCCCCTGACCAAGTTCTTGATATGATTGCTACTTCTAAAATCTCACATTCTTATATAATCCTTCCCTAACCACCCTTTAAAGTAGTATTCCCCTCTTACATCACTCTTTATTACACTGCCTGGTAATTTCTTTTATAGTACTCATGCTAATATGAAATTATTTTGTTGATGCACTTATTATGTTTTATCCTTCTCCCTCCACTATAATCTAAGTGCCATGAGGACAATGATTTTGTCTGTCTGTTCACTGCTGTTTTCACCAGAATACTGGCTGGCACATGATGAAAAATATAACAAATATTTGTTGAGCAAATAACGATCATTGTACAAATGCTAATGATTTCAGGACAAGAAAAAGCATTGAAGGACATCAGAAATTTGTGACAAAGTTATTCTGGGTGTAGGCTCTTATAGTAAATGACAAGTAACATAAAGTCTATGCTTTGCCAACAGATAGTTCTAAGTCCATATTATATTTGTATTTTTAAAAACAGCTTTATTGAGATATAATTCACATAGTATAGAAATTCCTCATTTTCAGTGAACAATTCAATGGTTTTTAGTATATTCACAGATATATGCCAACATCACCATACACAATTTTTTACTTTTTTTATAACCTCAAAAAGAGATAACATACCCTTTAGCTATCACTTCCTATCCTTTCCCTGCCCCCTCCCAGTCCTGAGCAACCACTACCCTTGTTCCTGTCTTTATAGATTTCCTTATTCTGGACTTTCATATGAACGGAATCATGTAATATATGGACTTTTGTGACTGGATTCTTTCACTTAGCATAATGTTTTCAAGGTTCATCTTAGTTGTAACATGAATCAGTACTTCATTTAGTTTTATAGCCAGATAATATTCCATTGTACAGATATACCATGTTCTGTTTATCCATTTGTCTGGATGGACATTTGGGGTATTTCCACCTTTTGGTTATTATGAATAATATTGCTATAAACATTTGTGTGCAAATTTTTGCTTGGACATATGTTATCACTTCTCTTGGGTATACATTTAGGAGTGGAATTGCTGGGTTATATGTTAACTCTATGTCTAGCTGTTAGATTATTTTCCAAAGTGACTGCACCATTTTACATTACACCAGCAAAATATGAGGGTACTGATTTCTCCACTTGTAAGCCATCACAATTTATTAATACAATAATTATACAAAGTGTTATCATCTGTCTTTTAAAATTTTAGCTATCCTGTTGAGTGTGAAGTGGTATCATATTGTGGGGTTTTGTTCTGCATTTCCCTGATGAGTAATGATGTCAAGCATCTTTTCATGTGTCTATTGGCCATTTGTATATCTCATTTGGATAAATGTCTATTCAAATCCTTTGCGCATTGCCATGGAAACAGGATGTTGAAATTCAGTGGAACCCGGAAGGTAATGAAAAGGCCAGAAGATATCACGTGACAAGCTAAGGACCAAGGGTCATCAGCAGCCAGCCCCAGAATGCCACAGTCTTCAGGAAGAAAGTATTGCCTTGACGATGCCTTCATTTGGACTTTTTCCCAGGCTTAAATTATAAATGAATAAATTCCCATTGTTTAACCTGATCCATTTCATAGCATCTGCTTGAGGAGCCTAGGAAACTAAAAAAAGACTTATGATTTGAAAATATTTTTTCCCATACTGGGTGATGTCTTTTCATCTTATTCCTGGCATAAGAGATTATTATTATTCCTGGTACAAGAGATTTTAATTTTTATGAAGTCCAATTTCTCTACTTTTACTTTTACTTTTCTACTTTGTATTTGCTGTCATATCTAAGAATCTTTTGCCAAATCCAAGGTCATGAATATTTGCCCTATGGTTTCTTTTGTAGAGTTTTATAGTTTTAGCTCTTACATTTGGTCTTTGGTCCATTTTGAATTAATTTTTGTATATTAATTTCTTTTGCATGTGACTATCCAGTTTTCCTAGCATGATTTACTAAAAAGTCTATTTTCGTCTTTACCATATGGTTTAAACTTAGATGTATGAGCAGTTGACCATAGATGTGTAGACTCTAAATTCTATTCCATTGATCTATATGTATATCTTTGTGCTAGTACCACAATACCTTGATTTCTATTGCCTTGTAGTAAGTTTTGAAATCAGGAATTGTGAGTCTCCTACTTTGTTCTTCTTTTTCATAATTGTTTTGGCTGTTCTGAGTCCCTTGCAATTCCATATGAATTTTAGAATCAGTTTGTCAATTTCTAAAAATGAAGTCTGCTGGAATGTTGAGAGAGATTGCATTGAGGTGTAATTAACAGACTTAAGTTCTAGGTTTGCAATACCACACGTGTTATCTCTCCTTGGGAACAGGCCATAATGCCAATTTTGTTTAAGTTCTACTCACAATACTCTGGTAATCATTGCTCCACTTGGTATGTCCTTCACACAACCAGCATGCTGCAGCACTGTTGACCCTGGAGAAATGCTAGAAAGGTAGTCTTCAGTATTCCACTGGCCTGGTGCACAGTACCCTTTGACACTATGAAACAGTGCCAGTTTGGAGGTGATATCCATTGTACATTTGGCCATTTTGAGCCATTACTGCCTGCTGCAGGAGTTTGAAACTGCAATGTAGTCTCCACAGACTTCAGGAGCACAACCAGAGATGTAGCAGATATCTTTATTGTTTTAGGGGTCAGTGACCAACCTAGCCAATAACTCAAATGGAGAGGCAACCTGCAGTGTATTGAAGGCCCAGTTTGAATACACAAGAGAGTTTGACAATGCTGAAGTCTACCTCTTGATTTTTATACTTTTTAAACATTTCTGATGCAATGTATACACTTACAATAGTAGGTTTAGGCTAAATCTACCCATTTATAACTTCAGTTATTATCCTTCTGCTGTTTTAAAAGCATCTATAAATGTTCTTAACTATTAGTTACAGTTTCTAGTAAGTTTTTACTTTAAGGGGAATTGGGTACCTTTGTTAACTAAGCCACAAGAATTTTATTAGTAACAACTTTGCTAAGTTTTCTGTTTTTCTAGCAGTTGAACCAATTCCACTTGTGATTTATACATTTAATCCACTTATGAGATAGTATTGACATTTAAAGAGTTATTTTTAGGTTACTTTTCACCGTCAACCAATTTGTAATGGGTGAATCCCAGATCTCATTTCCTAGGCACAAACAAACTGACAAAGTTAAACACAGATTTTAAAGTTGAACACAAAGTTAAGCACAGATTAAAACAGAAGAAAGCATTTTATACCCTTAGCATTTCTAGGAACTTTTTAATCTTAATTGATGTCACATGAGGTTTCTTATTTTCCTGGAGAGGTTTAGTAACCAGTCTGGATCTTGATCTCTATTCATATCTTTTATAGGCACAACTGAGTTTAAACTAATGGAAGTTTGAGGTGTACTTTCTCATTTCTTTAAGGAGACATGACATGAGGTTTCTGGGCCTCAGATCTATCTATCTTCCTCTTTTATACTGGTTTAACTGGAATTCAGGGTCCCATACAGAGGCTGCTCTCAGCTATACTGTGGCCATGTAGACCAACAGTAGGCAAAGTTTCTGATCTCTGAGAAGATACTCCTATGGGGAGTCTGCTGGTAGGCTAGAGACCATGCTCATTATTCTGGGAAGAATGAAGAAGCACTTTTTATTAGACTGATCTGGCATCCCAGAGTCCAAGTCTGACTAAAATGTTCACCACTCCAAATAATTTGGTGCTGATACTCTGGTCTCAGTGTCCTAAGAATTTAATCCAGAGCCATGCCAACAGGCATCCCCATGGCTGAACTAGTTCTTGGGAGAGGCCTGAAAACCCTGAAGTTCAGACCAAAGCTACCAAGCCAAATTGGTGGGAGATTTTGGGAGCAGTTGCCCAAACCGAAGCACCTGAGCTGTGTCTCAGGGGATGTTTGGCTGCCCTCTGAAAGGGAGGGTCCAAGGAATTTCTTGGGAGCTGTTCAGAGTTTACTGCTCTGGTTCTCAGCACCTCTCACATTCCAGGGGCTGAGACTGACTGCACTGATACCCAAACTGAAGTGCCTGAGCTAAATCTCAGGGGACGTTTGGCTGCTCTTTGATTCCTACCTCCCCGGGAATCACAGAGCCTCTGCTGCTGGGTGTTTCTGGGGCTGTTCTTGACTTGGGAGACACGCTGAATAGATTTGGGGGTTGAATAGATTTCAGACTGAAGCTGCAAAGCCAAATATTGCTCCTTCTTAGAGAAGGGGCAAAAAACTTCTTCCTATTCTTACAGATGTCTTAAAAGCAGTTTTATAACTTTACTGTCTGGGAGTTTTCCAGTTAGACCAGCCATCAAAAGACCATTAAGTGATTAGAAAGCAATTATTTTAGCTAACAGGCCTTGGCGCCCTGAGGTAATAACTTCCTCACTAGCAGATGCATTTTCAGTTTTACAGTTTCTAAGTCATTCCAAAGCATTTTAACACAAACCTGTAATGAGAAATTCAGTAGTAGGAAGTGGGTAGATTAAACGTGGGTAAAGGTTAATTATGAAAGGAGCCCTGGCCAGTGAATCCTCTGGGAAAGGGGCCTCCCGTGACATCTACCTTGGCTCTGTGTGCAGCTGCTTTCCCACCCCGTCCCAGACCAGGTAACCGGGTGTGATCGATAGGAAAGCAGGCCTGCAAAGGCATGGACCCGCAGGGAGGCGCAAGCCCCTGGCTCTCCGTCATTGCCATCATTGCTGCTGCTGCTGAGGGGAGAGGGCAGGAGAAGGCAATGGCAGTGAGGCCCAAGGGCAAAGCTGGCGGCTGTTAAAAAGTCTTAGAAAAGCAGCTTTGCAGTGCCCGGAGCTTGGCCGGGGAACCTCTGCCTTGTCAGGGCCCTGATTTGGGCACCTGCCCTGCACCCCTGCTCTCCAGGCTGGCATCAGGCCTAACAAGCCTGGGTACTTGGTATGGACACAGAGAGGTCGCATGCCCTGGCCTCCTCCCTCCTGGGATTACATCCTATGGAAGCTCGTAGGTGAACCCATTCAAAATGGATAATCAAAAGAGGGCATTAACAGGCTGTAGGCCATAGTTTTACTCACCATTATATCCTGGCTGGCTTGCCAATTATGTTGCCGGATTTTTTTCTACATTCTTGGCTAAACTATAAGAAATGAATTTCGAAAGCAAGCTGGATTAATTAGTCCAGTAATTTATTAAGGTAGAAAGGGAAGACAAATGGGAGAAAACAACAGATCATGGGTCCCAGATAGAGAGGAAAGGGTTGAAAAATGATGAAAAGGGCTGATTTACAGACTACAATTCCCCATTACAGATTACAAATGCCCAGATTTTACTTACATGCTCATCATGGCAGGGGTGGGGTGGGTAACGGTGAGAGCAGGGTTCAGAAGGCAAGAACAGGGCACTGAAACAAGAGCAGGAACAGGCAGGAACACGCACAGGGACAGGGCCACTTCACTTTCCTGCTTGCCTTTTAAACCATTAATTATTCCACCCTTTTGCTAATGGCATGGGAGGAGTTCCATCTGTTTGCTGTTTTGATTGATTACTCCATCCATCAATTCCCAGGAGACCCCAATAATAAGGTCCCTGGAGAATATCCGGGGCTTCTCCTGGCTTCTGGAGGAAATCTTGTTCTGAATGGGAGTTCTCCTGAGGGTCTTCCAGCAGCCATCTTGGGGGTATTGATGTCCACGTGTATTTCTTGCCAGGTTCCAGATCTGTCTATTGATTCCCTATTTTACTAGCCTGCTTTAGTACCAAGTGCCAAGTAGGAATGCATCTGGAAAAAGACCTTGAGCAAAAAGGGGAAATGGTAAATACAAATGAGTTTTTATGGCTAAGAGATTTCAAAGTGAATTGGGAGGTCATTCCAGAGGTTACACTTATGCAAGTCTCAGCAGGATCTCATTGACTGCCACAGTAAATATTGCTTCACATAGCAGGGCTCCTAAGGGCTCTAGAGACATCCAGACACTTGAGGCAGAGCAGACAGCTCAGGAGTTTGGTGCCCTGCCAGTGGGCCTTACATTGGAACTATGCTCCCCAGTGTGACAGAGTTGGGCTTATTTGTGGTTTCCCTACACATGGCTTTTCTGCCCTTTCTGTTTGAACCTATCATTGTTACCATACTTGATAGGTGTATGCCCAAGAGATTTAAATTTTTGGTCCATCCATGTGCCAGTTGGGCCCTGAATCTCAACAGAGTTGCGACACCTACTCTCTAGTTCATTGGACTCACCCAGGACAAATAACAATGTGATGATGATGGACAATGCCCATCCCAAGGAACAGAGAGAATCTGCAACTGCAAGCAAGGGAGGTTCATCCATCTGCCCCATAGGATCTAAGTCACCCCTCAATTAGAGGCAGAGGCAGAGTAGTCATCACCATCTCAAAATCCTCAGGATTGTGGAATGAACAATGGACTAAAGTAGACTTACTATTATTCTACTATAGACTTATTGTTATTCTAGCAATGGAAGAACTTTTATCATTGATGTGCAGGCAGTGACCACAGGAAGTTCTGAGGGAAGGGAGAGGGAAAAATAGTTGTAATATGGGGGCATTTTTGGGACATTGGAATTGTCCTCCATGATGCTGTAGTGACGGATACAGGCCATTATATATTTTGTCATAACTTACAAAATTGCATGGGACAGAGTGTAAACTATAATGTAAACTATAATCCACACTTAGTGGCAATGCTTCGATATGTGTTCACCAATTGTATCAAATGTACCACACTAATGAAGGATGTTGTTAATGTGGGAAAGTGTGGGATGGGATGGGAGTGGAGCATATGGGAATCCCCTATATTTTTTACATAACACTTGTGTAATCTAAAATTTTTTAAAAATAAATAAATTTTTAAAAAAGTGTATCTTCTATAGACAGCATACTATTGATCATTTTTTAAAACCCAGTTGGACAATCTCTACCTTTTGATTCAATTGTTTAATCCATTCACATTTAATGTGAAAATGTTAATCTTATATAGTTCTAAATCCTTTCTCCCCTTTTTGTGATATTATTGTCATACATATTACATCTATTAATGTTATAAAGTCAACAATGCATTGTTATAATTATTACTTTACCACCTGTAGTCATTTCCTAAACTCAATACAGTTTTGCTCCCATTAACTATCTTTGTGCTATTATTGGCAAATATATTACACAAAAGCACATTTCTTTCTGTCACAGATTCAGCATTATATTATATACACATTATATTGTACAGTTGCTTTAAAAATCACTTATGAGAAGAAAGGAGGAAATATGCATTTATAATGTTTTTTATAATTACATAATTACCTTTATTAGTGGTCTTTGTTTTTTCATGT
>JAQZBX010091293.1:0-12409 GCA_029593785.1 Cabassous unicinctus
AAAAGTGCCTATATTTTTCTCATCATAGAGACAAGTAAAACTATGTATTTTTAAAATTGAGATACAATTCACATACCACAAAATTCACCATTTTAAAGTATACAATTCTATATTCACAAAGTTGTGCAACGATCACCACTATGTAATTCCAGAACATTTTCATCACTCCCGAAAGATACTCTGTATCCATTAAGAGTCATTCCCCATGCCCTCCAATCCCCAGCAACCACTAAGCTACTTTCTGTCCTATGAATTTGCCTATTCTGGACCTTTCATGTAAATGAAATCATATAATATGTGTCCTTTTGTGTCTGGCTTCTTTTACTTATCATGATGTTTTGAAGGTTCATCCATGTTGTAACATGTATCAGTTCTTCGTTCCTTTTCATTGTCAGATAATATTCCGTTGTATGGATAGACAACATTTTTTTTATCCATTCATCGGTTGATGGACATTTAGGTTGTTTCTACTTTGGGGCTATTATAAATAATGCTACAATGAACATTCATTTACACATTTTTGTGTGAACATATGTTTTCATTTCAATTCCTAGGAGTGGAATTGCTGGATCAAATGTAGCTCAATGTTAACTTTTTGTGGAACTGCCAGACTGTTTTCTAAAGGAGCTACAACAAATTATTTTCCTGCCAACAATGTATAAGGGTTCCAATTTCTCCACCTTCTCTCCAACACTTGTTATTATCTTTTTAAAATGAAATATGCTCTTTGTATATTCATTTCTTCTGGCTGCTATCAGGACTAATACTTTCTCAAACTTCAGTTTGAGTTGATTTTGAGGTACGCTTACAGATGTTAACAAAAAAATCCTGGCTAGATATATCTGGATGGAGGGTGTATACATTTATCTTGTTATAGATTTCCCAAGAATCCCTAACGAGCCTTCAGTTAAAAAGACCATGCAAACTTATACTGTAATACAAATAGGTTTTTAAAAATAACTTTATGAGTTATTTTTATTATGCAACTCAATTATACATATTATCTGTAGAAAATTTAGACTATTGGATAAAAAATAAAAATCAACCACAATCGTAAAACCCAGAGATGACAGTTGTTGGCATTTGTTGCAAACTCTCTTTTTTTCCTATGTGAACCAGAGTCACAAATTTCACCTGCTCCACAATCAGATGGGCAGAGGAAGTTTAATTTCTTTATTTTGTCATTTGCTTACCTCATCTACTGGTTATAACTGTAAAAACTGTTTAAACTGTTTTACTCTATAGGTAAAAAAAAAAAATGTGCAATCTCTCAGGTCGACTCAGTTTTCTACTGTCCAGTGGTTAAAATTTGGTTGTAAATTATTTTTAGGAAAAGGGAGTCGATAAAAACACACATGATTCTGAATTTTAAAATAATCAGATCTTCGTTGTCTTGAGCTAGCAATAGCCTCTCCTGGTCACCTGCAGCCACATTTCTGTTGTGTGATAACCAAGAGAAAGAGTCCTCCTTCCTGACTTGATGAACCTAAGTGTTCTCATTTCCTCTTGCCAAGAAAACCAAAGCACCCGTGGAGTCAATGAAAAGGTTCTCTCCATCAATCACTCCTTGCATTATCCCCGGTTTCAAAGTTCACCCTTCAGAGAACATGGGAAAATTCAAGCTCACCAAGTATTTCACAATAAACACTCTGTCTTTTCTGCCATATAATTATCATCCCACCTCTTTGCTGCTTGAAAAAAAACTCGGTGCATTGCAGAGTACTGTGATATGGCTTAATTTTGTGCACATGATGGGGTCAGATGTTTATTTGATACAAATAGGTATTAGAAGCTAGATATTCCTTTCCTTTAGGTAAGAGTTGGAATCTTGACTATTTAAGAACTCAATAGCAAGTGATTATTCTTTGTATACAAACCTAGCAAAAGGGGACCTTTTAATTTTTAATGGCCAATGAAAAGGCAGTATTCTTTTATTTTAATACCTGTTTCTGAAATATCTCCGACATCAGAAAAACCTAAAGGTTGGGAATCAGGTGAACTTCAGTGGTTGAGTGCCTGCTTCCTATATACAAGGTCCTGGGTCAATCCTAAAATGAAACAAAACAAAACAAACCTAAAAGTTAATGGCATTCCAGGTTTGAGAGAGACCCTCACATCCCAGTAATGTTAGGTCTATATCGACTCAATAACTAAATGCTGCTTTGGTCAACTTATACAAGAAGAAAGTCCTTTTGGGTCAGTAAAAAGGGAAGTAAAGCATTTTTAGTAAATTCATTTTTGTTTTGGAATTGACTTAATATTTGCCAGAAATTATGCTTGTTGGTAAAATACATAGTAGTTCCTGTCTTTCAAAGCTTCATTTGGCCATAAAAAGAAGGGCTGAGAGAAGAAAGCTGGGTTGGTTGAGCATAAAGATTTCATTTCTCCTCCTCATAAACCTAGAAGCCTTTGTAATGAGTGTTCTGTTAAAGTGGGGGGAAAAAAGAACAACCATCACAACCAAAAGAAAAACCCAGAGTCCTCCACTCCAAAATCTAATGGCTGTTTTTTCTCTTTGGAGTATTATTATGCCAGTCACAGGATGTGGTTTTAGTTCTAGGTGAGCAGTATTATATCATCCACTTTTGCCTTGAAAACTTCTGCCTTAGGATGGCAAATTCTAGACTGCAGAGGAATAATAAATAGACTCTGGAGTAAGAAAGAAGAAAATTATTAATCTGAGGCCCTTTTAGCTCTAAAATTCTGTGAGTCAAAGATCTGTGAAAACATAAGCAAAACTCATTCGGCACAAAAAGTAAATCTCTCTTTTAAAGATGTATTATTAGGATCTAAGATATTCCAGAAAAATGCACGTCTGTGGTATTGGGCAGCTTTTGTGCCTCGCCTTACATCCTCTGAGCCAGCCCTTCTCTCCAGCCATTGCTACTGCCACCCGTTATGCACAGGTGTAACCTGACAGTACCTCATCTTCTCTTGCCTTCCACCCAGAGGTTTCTCTGAGTCCTGGAAAAATGCATCTGGCATTCACATAACCACAGCATGGAAACACTAGGGAGTTAATGCCTGGGGCAACCCTTGACCAGTGGGAGACAAGTGCTGATGAGTAAATTCTGCCCTCTCCCTTCCCTTGGGCAGACAATTCCTGGCTTCTTGGAAGGGCCCAGCAGAACTGAGCCCAGTTGCCCACGTGATGGCCAACCCACAAACACATATGTGTTGGCTTTCTTTCTTCCCTCTTTCACTCTTGCCAGCACCCCCTCCCCATTCCTGTTTCCTGGATCACTTCCACAAATAAACTATCTGCATGCAAATCCTACTTTCTGGAGAATCCTAAGCTAAGACAGATGCCTACAGGTACAGTGTAGGCCTGCTTTAAGAAAAAAGGGCATTAAAAAACCAGGACCCAGAGAAAAGGGCATTTAGAGAGTCATTCATTTCTTAACTTTTTGCAAGATATATTTTAAATTACAAGCATTTGTAGATCAGTTAAAATATTCTGTCTATATAAATACAGTATTTCAGCAACATATATTGTAGGAAAAGATATATATCCAAAACCATAAGCAAAAATGATAACCTGTTTGTCCTCCAAATAGAAACTCAGTATAAAAACTAGAGTAGATCTGAAATGAATGGAAATAAGTGCTATTTAAAAACATATATCTTCTCAAACCCTTAAAATTCTTTTGAAATATGTAATTACTTCTGAATGAAGCACTGAGTTCCTTGCTTATTTGCATTCTTCTCTATTTCAGGCAAATGCCCACAACCCTGTCGAAATGGAGGTAAATGCATTGGCAAAAGCAAATGTAAGTGTTCCAAGGGTTACCAAGGAGACCTCTGTTCAAAGCGTAAGTACCCCGTGCACATAATCAATCTTGGTTACAGGATAATTAAACTGGCAGTAGTCTCTTATTATATAACCTCTGTGCCTCCCGAATGCTGCCCAGGCATCACAGTTAACCTTTCTTCTCTGCCATACATGTTTCATGCCAAGGAGTTGTGTGAAACCCATGCATGTAAAAAAAAAAACAAACCCACACATAAACACACACACACTCAAAATGTTTAACCACTAGGAATTTCTTTAAGGGAAATAAACGTCCATTGACCAGCAGTTTCAAAATCCGACTGAGCCTCTTCTGTGCATGTGAAACATCGTGCTTAGTTTAAGAACACTGTCAGGGTTTTTCCAAAAAGTCCAAAACTAGCTTATAGCTGGAGATTGACTAGTAAAAAAAAAAAAAAAAGGCAGGGGTGGAGGTGGGTCGGGGAGATAAGCTACAACTAACGTTCTGATGAACAGCAGGAAAAGCAGCTGTGCAAGTCTGTTGAGAAATGGAAGCTCAGAAAACATTCTTTTGTCTCCTTTGATTCTAGCTGTCTGCGAGCCTAGCTGCGGTGTACACGGAGTCTGCCATGAACCCAACAAATGCCAATGTCAAGAGGGCTGGCATGGAAGACACTGCAATAAAAGTGAGTTGGGGCCCATGTAGGGAGGCAGTCTTTTCCACTTCTGTTTTCGTGGCTGTAAAAGTTAATAAACAACCCATAACTCAGCCCTGCCTTCCATTCCACTAAAAGCAATTTTTCCCTCTCTTCCTCATCTTCCCCGACTCCAACTCTCTAAAGTTTAGAGTCTAAGTGTTAGAGCGTAAAGAGTAATTCATCGTTGTAAAACATCACCACAGATGTGATCTAGGTTAAATTGGTAAGACAGGTTGATTTGGTAATACAGTATATTAACTATGAAGGAGAGGACAAGTGAAATTAAGATTTTTAATCAAACGTAGAATCAGCAGCCACTTGGATCTGATTTTATCGTTCATGATGTATAACCTAGCATGTAAAACACGAAGGGCTTTGCTTTTTAAAATCTTTACATTGCATTGGCTACAGGATGTTTTAAATTAGTTCTTTAGAGCAAAAGAAACAGTTTGTGAAGACTTTTATGGGAGGAATGTTGTAATTGAGTTGCATTATTTTCAAATTTACTGACTACCAATATTAAACTAGCTATATGGATAACCTGGCTTATTTCATACCCAAAATGAAACTTGATAAATTCAGTTGATCAGTATTCATTCATGCCTACTCTGTGCCAAGCATTAATCTAGGTTTTGGGGGGCACAATAGTAAACAGAGAGAAAAGGCCCCTCCTTTGGGAGCACAGGTTTTAGTGGGAGGGGCAATTAACAAGTGAACAAAGTAAACAGTGCAGTTTTAATATATCTGACAACTAGAACTCAGTCTCCTAAGCCCACTGCCCACTTTCCTTTGGGGAAAGGAAGGCTTCAATCATTCAACATTCTTCAATAACAAAAGCCAAGATTGTGTCTATCATACTCCAAAATAATGGACAGGAGTGGAAAAAGTCTCTTACATGTCAGACATTTTTCTGGATACAGCGTGGTACATGTACCCCAGTGGGTATGGAAACCATCAGCTGAGGTGTTAATGTAAAATGTTAGCTTCTAAGTCATTTTATTATATTATTTATATATACTTAATGTATAATATTTATATTTATTTGTCTCAATCTTTCTGATTTCCCATTTTTGTGCATATTTTACAATGGTCACATTATGTTATTCCAGTAATACATTTATATATAATATATTGATTGGTAAGCATGTATTTTACTTGTGTATGTTAAGATAGGTTCGTGTCTGGTCTAAGCTACACTAAGCCATTGATTTGAGTCTTTCTCCCCACTGAACTGATTGACTATTTGATTGAATTGGCTTCATGTGGCACCCTCCTCAGGACTCACTTAGGGGGAAGCCTTCTTTAGATTAAAAATCCCATTGGAGACCATTTCTTGAGTCATTTTGGAAAAGAGTAAACCAAACCATTTGTGCCACTCTGGACTAGATACAAACCCATAGGTTTATTCCTGAATCAGCTTAACTTTCCAGAAGACCTCTGGCCAAGGGAAGACCTGAGGTCAGACAAAAATACATCCCATGCCATGGTCTTCTGGAACTCACGTTTGGGGCCTGGGGACCGCCAAGAGTGATGAGAGTTGTGTATAAGTGATACTGTTACTGCTGATACATCCGGTCACTCTTCCAGAAAAGAGGCAAGTAGATGGCCCTTGTGCAGTGTAGATGAGCAATTCTGACAGGTCTGCCAGCCCCCAAATAGCACCCCCACTTAAAGACTGCTACTGAAACCTTTTGTCATCAAAAGGTTCAGATCGAGGCATTTCATGTCAAGAATATGCCCTAGTGCTTGATTAAAATGCAAATTTGATTTCTGGGAGGGTCCACTCAGCCATTTTGCACATTAGAGAGAGAATCAAGCTGACTGAATGGGTTTTATTTTTACTAGAAGGAGATGACAAGGAGACTGTGAAGCACAAAGTTCTGCTAAGAACAGATTCCCAATGGAATGACACTTTGTGAGGTCCCACATCCAAGACCCTTAGCGGGGAGGAAGCTACTGGAGACAGACTTCTCTGCTCAGACTCACCCTTGCCAGCAGGGAGGTTTGGGCTTCATGGGTGGCAGAGAGAGCAACATGGTAGAGATTTACTGCAGAGCATTGTTGGCTCATGTTTGAACCATTCCATGGAGCTGCTAACCTACATACTGACAATTCAAAGGAATACATTCAGGGACAAAGCATTCTGTTCTCAGTAGTTGCTAATGGCATGCTTGCATTTACCACAAGAAACAAATGAAATGCCAAAATTGACTCATTCTTGCACAAGAAGATAGAGACAAACTTTTAAAATGTATTTGCTGTTTTGGATCAGTTTTAGGAAATCAGTAGAATTGAATTAGTGCCCCCAAGCACCTTCAAAAGTTCACAAGTAGGAGGAAAAGAGGCCTTTGGTGGCTCTCAAGTTGTGTAACTCAGTGTTACACTCCACTTAGAACCAGCTGGAAACAGATAGATGCCCAACTTGACCAAAACCACAAATCCCCATTGATAAGGAGTCAGTTCAAATCATAGCCCTTTCTCTAACAATTATAATGGATGCCCTTCATTCTTACAAAAGTCCTATTTTCTGTAAGTGTACAGCCACATTTGACTGTGTGTGATCCATATGCAGAATGGGAATTGGTATATTGAACAGGATCAATATAATCCAGGTTGGGTTTACAATGCAGTGAAAAGGATCAATGATCCAATTCTCTGCAAAAGCATAACTGTATTCGAGACCTCAGTGCTAAAGTCTTTCCAGCCTTGGTTGTAGAATATCCCTCCATTCAATCGCTTTCATCCAAACTTTGCATCCAGAGTTTCTGCATGGCCGAAATATGTAGTGAGTTGGAGACTTGGTGGAAGCCAGATTGGGAGGTAGTAAAATGGGTTTCTTTTAACAGAGATCTTGGTCCTGTAACATCTCTTCATTCAGGTACTGTTTTGCGGTCACTGTGGTTTTTCACCGTGGGTTGAAAGGGAAAATAGATTTCAGTTGAATGGTTAATAATGAAGCTGAAGAGCCTGTTTTTGTAGTTTCTTTTCTTTTAAGCTGTGAATAATTTTGTAGGGTACGGAGCCAGCCTCATGCACGCCCTGAGGCCAGCAGGCACCCGGCTCAGGCAGCACACACCTTCACTTAAAAAGGCGGAGGAGCGGCAGGATCCACCTGAATCCAATTATATCTGGTGAACTCCGACATCTGAAACGTTTTAAGTTACACCAAGTTCATAGCCTTTGTTAACCTTTCATGTGTTGAATGTTCAAATAATGTTCATTACAGTTAAGAATACTGGCCTGAATTTTATTAGCTTCATTATAAATCACTGAGCTGATATTTACTCTTCCTTTTAAGTTTTCTAAGTACGTATGTAGCATGATGGTATAGATTTTCTTGTTCCAGTGCTTTGAGACAGATTTTATAATATGTCAGTTGATCAGGTTAAAATTTTACCTTTTCAGTGTGTGGCTGGCAGATAATTTTCAAAATTACAATGCATTCTTGGTGTTGACGGGCTGGGGAACATTAGAGGATGAACGCAACAAAAGTGCATCAATCATGAAGGTTTGCATGAAGCAGTTAATAGTGGCGAAATTATACTGTTTCAGATTTTATTGTCATATATTTAGATGTTTGTCATATTTTTAATTGCCCTTATTTTTTAACTCTCAATGCGTATATTCTGACCTTAGCATTACTCCAGAGAATTCAGCATTAAAAACACCCCAAAAAACCCACTGTGGAAGTGGCATTGAAACAATATAATATATTGTAAACACAATAAAATAGGGAATATAATGAATGGACTTTTTGCATTGGCTTGAAGCAATATAATATATTGTAAACAGAACACAGCTCTTTCATAATAAGCATTTTATAACTGTTTGTATGTATAAAATAAAGGTGCTGATTTAGTTTTCTGAGTGTTGTACGGAGTGCTCTTTGCATGTGGTATCTCGTGGAAATAAAATAAAACCTGTCAGTGGTAGTTTATACTTTGCAGTTACATAAAAAAAGATAAGATAGTCCGTTCCCTGACCTGCTCAGCTCTCCGGGCTCATCCCTCCCTCCCAGGTCTCTGCTCTTGGATACCACTCTACACTCTGCTGTCCAGGATCACTCCTATTTTTTCAAGTCTCAGCTTAGTAGTCCATCCTTTCACGAAATCTTCTCTAACTAACTATCCCATTAGTGGAAGATTTTCTAAGTTTCAAAGTGTCAGAATGTTACATATGAGAAGTGCCACTATTTATTAAAAATCTATTGTTTCCTACATACTTTATATGTCTTATCTTACAATCCTATGGGGTGGTATTATTACCTTCTACAGATAAGAAAACCAAGGCTTGCAGATATTAAGTAATTTGCCCAAGATCACACACATGATCGGGATAGGGTTTGAACCCATGTTGTCTGACTCCAAAGCCTTAACACTAAGTTGTTCTTCCCCCTTCCTTTTTCTCAGCCAACACAATAGAACACAAAATTCCACAAGTCCTAGATAGCAATGCTCTGGTATATTTCATCCTCATCATTCTCCCAAAGGAATGTGGGCTTTATTCTATTCTATAAATAATCTAAAGTCTCTGCAGGTTTTCTTATGTTGCAGGGTGGCATGATCAGATATGTGACTTGGGGAGGTGACCAGTGTGTTATGGGGAACAATCAAGGGAGAGGCTGGAAGCAGAATGAATGCCTCTTTGGTTGCGCTACTGGACGAAAGCATCCTTTCTCCTCTAACAGGCCAGAGCCCAGAGTGTCAGCCTGCTGTTCACTCAGACTTAGCAAAGCAGGCCAGGAGCCAGGGAGTCAGCATTGGAATCCTAACATGAGAACCAACTTGTTTACTTCAGATTTTAAAGTAAAAATCCAGATGCATGATAATAAGGACCTAGGATAATTGCAGAAAGTTAAGTTTAGTGGTAGGATAATAATAATAGCTAACACTTATATAGTGCTTAATTTATTCTAAGCACTTGTATTCATTCGTGGATGAATAAAAGAATGACAGAGAAGTTAGACTGAAGGCAGGGTGACAAACAGCTATAGTCTAGGTCAGTCAACTCTGAACCATTTTAAGTGCTCATGAGAGATTTTTGAGCACATAGTCCTATAGAGGACTATTTGTTTATTTGCATTGTTTTAGTTTGCTAAGGGATGCCAATGCAAAATACCAGAGCTGGGTTGACTTTTATAATGGGACTTTATTAAGGTAAAATCTTACAGTTCTGAGGATGTGAAAATGTCCCAAATCAAGGCATCATCAAGAGATGCTGTCTCACCAAAGGTTGGCTGCAGGCGGTCCTGGACTACTGCCACATGGCAAGGTAAAATGGCGGCCAGGCTCACTTTCTCCCTGAGCTCAGCTGAGGCCAGGCAGGCATATGACTCCTCTCTCTGCCTTCAGGACGCTCTCTCTCAGCCTCAGGCTTGCAGGCAATCCTGGAGTCCTCTCTCACAGCAGGGTAGTAAGGTGGCTCTCTTTCTCTTTGTGTCTCTGAATGTTTCTCCCATTTATATAGGACTCCAGCAAGAGGGTTGGGACCCACCCTGGGTCAGGCCTCACTGAAGGCTCCCAACTGAATTCAGTCCAATCAAAGGGTCTCATGGCCACAGGAATGGGTTAACGCCAAGAACATTATCTTCTCTGGGATTCACAAAAAGCTTTAAACTGTCACAGCATGGATTATTGTATACATATATATGCATTATAAAATAGGCACAAAGCCAGAAATGTTAAAAGGAGTAGATAAAATATAATAAAAGTTCTAATATTTTCTTTATTTACCCCTAGGAAAGTTTTATGTATGCTGTAAAGTGCACACATACCCCATAGGCATTCTCAGGTCAGAGGGAGAAATGATGGGATCTGAAATGGCTTTAGGGTCAGAAAGGAGAGTTTGGGCTCAAGAGGGATTTCAGATCTAAGCAGGGAACCAGATAACCAATTAAATGTAGGGGCTCCTTAAGACAGAAACAAAGGAGGAGCAAGTGTGGGCAGGAAGGAGGGGGAGAGATGAGGAGTTCAGTTTTGAAGGTGGTGAGTATAAAGTGCCTTTGACAAATCTCAGTGGACATGCCTGGTAGGCACTTAGAGATACTGTTAGGAGTTTAGGCCAATAATTTGTTCATTATTAGTTAAATTATAAATGAATAATACTAATTATATATTGAATTTCTTTTAGTAAAAACACATGGCTTTATTTAATGAGGTGCATTATGATTCACTTTCATTTTGTTGAATTTTCATGTTCTATATACATTTAATGTTGCTACCTACCTATGCATATGTTTATTTATTCACCAATATGACCTTTACTATTTGACAAATTAAATGAGCCACACACCCCCAATATGTATAACGGGCCTTCACCAAAATGCACCCTTGGTTACTTTTTGTTAATGTATGTAGGACCACAATGGAGGCTAGCTCTTGAAACCAAGGCCAATAATTATTACTTTATGGGCTATGAAATAACTGTTGTTACTCTTATGAAGTTACCGTTAAAAAAAAAAAAAAGGAGGCAGAGGGAGAGGCATAGGAGGAGGAGAGGAAGAGTAGTTCTATGTAAAGTACCTCTAAACAAGAATTTAAAACTTGAAAGTAGTAAGGCGTTAAAGCAGTCTGAGAAGATGTGGACCATTTGGCAAGATAAATTAAAAATAAGGAGGAAAAAGGGGGCAAAAGGAAGTAAAGATCAGACAACAAAATGGTGCAGGAGTGGAGTCAGGGCGAAAAGCAAGCATGAGCTCCTGCACACTTGTGAGAGGTAGGCCACCTGAGCTCCAAGGGCTCCTCCCGCCACTTCAGGAGGAAAATATGACTGGTTATAAGAGTCCCAAAGACCATAAACAAAAAAACAAACTAGTTTTCAAAAAAAACTGGCTGTTCAAGAGAAGCAAACTACAAAGGGTACTTGGGGTAGGGCTGTCTCAAGACATGTATGTAGGTCTGTGGGCAGGCTCATTTGGGGCATCCCTTCAAACTAACAGTGTTGTTTTTTTTTAATATATATATTTTTATTT
Organism: Cabassous unicinctus; assembly: GCA_029593785.1. NCBI lineage: Eukaryota > Metazoa > Chordata > Mammalia > Cingulata > Chlamyphoridae > Cabassous > Cabassous unicinctus. The sequence goes on from JAQZBX010091293.1 coordinate 11,420, forward strand.
CTTTAAAAATACTTGGATTACATAAATGTTACACAAAAAATGTAACACTCCACACACCTCCCACACATTCCCACATAAACATGCTTCATTAGTGTGGCACATTCATTGCAATTGATAAACACATCCTGGGGCATTGCCATTGAACGTGGACCATAGTTCACATCGTAGTCTACACTCTCTCCCACACAGTTCTGCAGGTTATGGGAAGATATAAAATGGCTTATAGCTGTCGTTGCAGTGTCATTCAGGACGATTCCCAAGTCCCGAAAAAGCCCCCATATTACACCTGCAAACTAGCAGTCTTTCAAGTATCTCTTCCACATTTATTTTCCTATGAGCTGTATGGAGAAGAGATGCAAAGGCAGGATTGCTGGCAGCGTTCAGCTTCCTCGTCCACTAGGCAGTTTATCTCTGGCCCTAAAATTCTAAACCTCACCCACCAAACACAGGTCTCCAATTAAGTCCAGCCAATCTACTCCGAGGGAAGTTTATTGAGCAAATTTTTACATGAGCATGTTCCTCAAAATCACCACCACCCCAGTGGAAAAGTCTCAGAGGATTCCCTTCAGCCACATACAGTACTACTCCCACAAGTTTTGGTAACTGGGTTTGTTTTTCCCTTCGCATTCCATATCCAGTGATCCTTATGAAACAATTTAAACTTGATACACCAGGCACAGCTCCAGATAAACTGTGCCTTAAGCCAACTCTAATTGAGAGCAGAGAGAAATGTCTCCTATGAGTTCTCATAAAGAGGTCAGAGTGTCATGAAGTATACAATGCTCTCTATAATTTGAACAGCAAGTGATAGACAGGAGTGTTTCTTTCCATATTCCTCAAGAAGGCATAATGTCATCACGATAAAGTATAGTTTAATAAAAGCATTTCTAAAGGTATGGGGAGGGTAAAGAGGAAGGCAGGTATAGTAAGGTAAGCAATTTTCAAATTGGGTAAAGGAGATGTGTTGCCATTTCAGAAGAATTTTCTAAG